>NW_006499048.1:13910-38942 GCF_000471905.2 Amborella trichopoda
GCACCCTCGCTTCATTTAAAAATCACCAAGCTTCACTTCCTTTAGAGCACCATGCATTTATACGCATTTTTAAGGCCTTCAGAGTTTTAAGCACCTAGAAACACATTTAAAATTTGGACTGCTATTTAAAGCACCATGCATTTGTACGCATTTGTAAACCTTATTATTGGTGCATATTCAATAGAATTTTAAAACCTTCCTTATATGCATTCAATAGTATTTTAATATTTTTTTATCATATTTATTATAATATTATAATTAATAATTATACATTGATAACCAAATTTTGTATTTTATTTACTAACTTGTTTGCATTACAAATTATGCAATACATTGTTTTTCCTTATAGTTGTAAACATGGATTGAAAACTTGGCGAGTCGGCACAGAATCGACCAACTCGACCCGAGAATCGTTGATCCTATGCCGATTCTAACATAAAACGTGGAACCAGGTGATCTTAGAGGGGAATTAGAAAAGTCTTTCCGACGCCTATAGGCAAAAATGAACAGTGATTACGCCTACCCTCATCACTATCCAAAGTTCATCGTATGGTCACGATTGTCCGATAGTGTTTCATTTTTTTCTACAAATCGAAATGACCTAAAATTTGGATAGTGTGTACATCTTAGTGAGGCGCACCTAATAAAAATATATAAAAAATAATTCACAAAACAATATTGATCAAAATACCCCCAAAAATTTGGGGGGTATTTTGATCAATTTTTCATGTAAAATATGTTTTTGATATTTTTTCGTAGTTTCTTCTATTTTTTATGAACACACGCTCCAAATTTCAGGTCATTCTGATTTGTAGAAAAACAAATAAAAAATAAAACACTACCGGACAATCGTGACCATGCGATGAACTTTGGATGGTGATGAGGGTAAGCGAAATCACTATTTATTTTCGCCTATAGGCGTTGGGTAGACTTTTTCATGAGGCGAAAATCAACCGTGATTTCACCTACCCTCATCACCAAGTTCATCGCACAGTAACAATTGTCTGGTCGTGTTTCATTTTTCATTTTTGTTTTATAAATCAGAATGACCTAAAATTTAGGACGTGTATTTATCAAAATAGACGAATCTATGAAAAATGTTTTACATGAAAAAAGTGACCAAAATACCCCCAAAAATTTTGGGGGGTATTTTGGTCAATTTTCTTGTCACGGATTATTTTTTTTATATTTTGGAACCACCAATTGCCAACTGGAGTTGGTCTCTTATAATAGGGTGGTTCCATATTTTCATTGGTTTGGAATATTATTTCTTCTTGAAGGGTCATATTATCATGTTCTGGAATTTTTGCTTTTCTTTTATCATTGTCTAGTAAAATAATGGTTTGTTTGGGATCTTTGATTTTTAATTTAGATAATTTGGAGATTAATTGACCCATGAGTGTTTTATTATCATCACCTATATGGAATTTTTCTTTATTCAAGTCAGGAGGAGGTTTAAAAAATAATTGTTTCTTCTCTTTATAGATAGGTGGATGTAATAAGTTTTCTATTCTACTAGTTTGTTGACCAAGTGTATGAAAGTAAAGATTTGTATAATTATTTTGTTCAATTATATGGGGATAAAGATTTGTATAATTATTTTGTTCAATTATATGGGAAAGCAATTCTATACGAGCTATATTTGCATTATTTAGTTTTTATGGTGTTGCTACGGTTTCGTATACAACCATTTGGGTTGAAGTCGAGGTTGATGATTCTATATTTAATCCTGTTGTAGCAGAGGCTTTAGTAGCAACTCCTTGTATTTTCAAGCTTTGTTCAGGAGGATGTATGGCTTTAATTGTATTTCCTTCAATAGTATTAAATACTGTGTATTGGGTTTCTAGTGTATTTATTTCAAAATCAAGAATAGGGATACCCTTTTGGCTTAAAATGTCTTTTAGCCAATCGAAAAAACATGTTCCTTTATTTCCCTTGTTTCTCCATTTCTTAAATCTTTTGTGAAATAATTCCACTAATCTAGGTTCAAAAGTTTTGACATACCATTCTCTGATATTTTTATTTTTTAGGGATAAAAAATCATTTATGATATATTCTTTATCAAATGTTTCTTCAAGTTGTAATACTTGAATGAACTCTGCTTCAGCAGGTTCTTCTTGAGCTTATTTGTATTAAGGAATAATGATATTATCAGGTGTTCGTAAAAGTCCATCAATTTGTGGTTTTATTGGTGTTGACGGAATATTTATAATAGGAGGAATTCTATTGTAAGTAGTAACAGATTTTCTTGTTGGTTCTGGTTCTCTGAAGGAATAAGTACTTGAAGTACCTGAGATGGATGCATCATCCATAATTCTATTATTTGTGGTGAATTGGATTTCAATATTTCCATCTGTATACTCAATAATTTTATCTGGAATGTTTTGAGTAGATATTTGTGATGGTTGGTTTTCATTATAAATGGATCATGTTTGGGGTAGAACAATATCTGACCATGATATTGTTTTTGGTATAATTGTATTTGATTTTTCCATATTGGTTTGGAAAAATAGTGTTTGTCTTCTAGTATCTATTTGAAGTACATTTGGACATAATGTATTCATTACTTTATAATAAATACGATAAACGATGGCTATGTTTTGAGAGCCTAGCATCATATTAAATCCTTGAGTTTTTAGATTTAAAGATAAAACATTTAAAATATTTGGATCTGTAAGAGATATCGAATAATTTGAAAAACAATTGAAATATATTGGTCCACTACATAAACTAGATTCGATCATTCCTAATAGGGAATCAGAAAATCTATTATGCCTAGTATCTCGTAAGCATACTAGGATAGAATCATTTAATCCTAAACGAGTTAAAGGTTTTACAGCTATTTGGATTAATCTTATATGTAAATATTTATAATTTTTTGCTTTATGGACTTGTAATATTTTTTGAGATAGTAATTGAAAATCTTCTTGATTATTTGTAACAGCTAGAGTCTCTTCCACTGTTTTAATAGCATATCCGATTTTTAGATCGAATATGCCTTTCTTATAAACATCTGATATTGGAACTTTAGGTATGTTCCAATTTTGTATTTGATTTTCAATATCATTAATAATATATATATATATATGGGAAAGCTTTCTATGTTTCTCCTACAACCTAGAAGTTTTATCCTTCCCCTTATCCAACCGTCCATTTTTTAATGGAGGGCTAGGATTGTCCCAATCACAATGTCACGTCTCTACACTATTTTATTTTTAAATTTTTTTCTATAAACTATTTGATACCAAATTTTGGACGTCAATTCCTCTATTAAACTCGCACCAAAGAAAAATATAAATTTTTTTAATAATATAAAATGACCAAAATACCCCTAAAAATTTTAAGGGGTATTTTGATCGTTATTTTTATCAAAAAATTATTGTTAATATTTTTTATATGTGCATCCCAATTAGAAGATAACACATGCAAAATTTCACATTTATAAAATTTATATTAAAAAAATTAAAAATAAAATACTTTGAGACAGCGGATTTAAGATCAAATTGTGAGTGGCTCTTTTGATAAAAAATGGACGGCTGGATGGTAGGAGGAGGATAGAACTTCTATGCTGTAGGTTAAATAAAGGAATTCCTACTAAAATAAAAATAATGAGATATCTTTTCCTCTATAAAATAGGTATTCACATCAAAAAGTAGAAAATGATTAGTTGGAAATAAAACTAAGTAGGAAGTACACCTTATAAAATTTAAAAAAAATTACATAAATATCTGTTTTATTTTATGTTATTACAAAAATGGCTAAAACTTTCCGTTATTATACATATGTCAGTTTTTTGAACTTCCTAACTTTTTTTTTTTAAAGACCAAAATACTCATTTTCTTTTTTTCAAAAAGCCTAAACTTTACAAATTTCGGTTTTTTAAAAAACTGAAATTTTAATAATTTAGGTTTTTCACAAATCTAATTATACTTGCCGTTATTAATTTAGGATTTTTTTTCTCTGCTTGGTTGGGCTTAGGATATTTTCCCGCATTTCCTTCTCTCTCCTTGTTCCGATTTCTCTCTGTTCTTTGTTGTTCCACCATTAAAGCTTTGGACCAAGAACTGCAACTACAATCCTCCCAAAGGAACTCAGGTGGCTAGTGCCACAAAGAAACAAGAACCCATATACGATTAGAAATACTTGACAATGTAACCACCAAAAATGCGTGTTTTGGAATCAGTGATGAGAGAGAAGACCCCTATTGTCTATCTCAAACATAACCAGGATGACTGATTCACTCCAAAATAGAGGATTTCACCTGAGAGATTCCAAGATTATAACCATTGGTGCTTTCCTGGTGTGCCTGATACATGGAATGAGCTCTTTTATGCTGCGATCTTGAAGAGAAAGGTGAGTTGATTAATAAAGCACAGGTAGATTCCATTGTGCATGTACACACACATTCATCACACATATGTGAACAATTAGCTGGAGATTACATTAAAAAATAGGAGTTGGAAAGGGTTAAGAGTTCAGAGGAAAATGGGTTTTGGATGGCCATTGAGATCTTTAGAGAAAACTGTTGGAAAGTGATAATGATGTGGGTGGGAAATTTTAGAGAGATTAAATTATATTAGTCGGGGTATGAGTTCCAACAAAGAACAGAGAGAAATCGGAACAAGGAGAGAGAGACAGAACCCATCAGAAAAGAAAGAAAATATCCTATGCCCAACGAAGCACAGAAAAATATTGACAGATATAATTGGGTTTGTGAAAAATCTAAATTATTAAATTTTGATTTTTCAAAAACTTAAATTTTTAAAATTTTTGTTTTTAAAAAATCGAAAATAGGTATTTTGGTCTTTTAAAAAAAATTGTTGTGAAGTTAAAAAGCAGACATATATGTAATAATGAAAAGTTTTAGAGATTTTTCTAATAACGAAAATTATAACGGATATTTACATAATTTTTTCTAAAATTAAATAATCATAAATGTAATTAATAGCTAAAAAAAAACTTCGATAATACATCTGTATTTAAATTAAAACGAATATTATAAAATTACTTTTCATACATAGCCTCTGTCATCCTGTTGGTTCAACGTGATGCTGTTATCATGAGCATATGGATCTGTATCTCTCTTCTATTCCTTCAACTTGAGCATTTACGCAGGAAAGTTATATCCGTGGCAGCCACTGTTCCTTGGCTGTAGGCACGGATCCATTTCCATTCTCAAATTCATTTTTTTTAAAGAAAATTATTTTCAATACGAATTTTAGATTTTAAAAATCTTAAATTATTCAATGGTCAACAGACATTCAAACAATAAACTATATCTCAATATTCACGTATTTTTACAAAATAATAGATTTTAAGGGTGTTTAATTTTATTTGTGGTATTCACATTCTCCCAAACAAAAATAAATAATTTTGGTGACGAGCCAGAACAAATGATCATTTCTTGCAAGTTTAATCTTTGTTTTATGTTGATGTTAGTCCAAGGATTTTCGGACTTCCAATAGAGAATGTTTTCTCAAAAGGATGTACTTTCTATAAGGCCTAGGCTTTAAAAAAATAAAGTAAAGCCACATCTCAAATCCTCATCTTGAAACCACATTGAGCATCATAAATTATGATAGCTCTAAAATCAATTTCTAATATCGACCATGAAATTTGGAGCCTAAAAACTTGTACAAATTTTGTGGATTTGTGAACACTTATTTTAAGGGCGAAATGGATGGTCTAGATGAAGTGTTTAATATATACTACTCTTAGAACTTGAAATCTTAATTTTTTTCCCATAACTATAATAGTCAAGGCCGATATGATTGATTTGAAGGTTTTCCGACTTTAAAACTACAATATTTGATGAGTTTTGAAGTGAGGCTTTACTCATTTTGATAGGCTGCAGCCCTATCAAAACATTTTCCTTGGTTAGTTGAGGGTTTTTGGTATCCGGCCTAAATGCAAGAATAAAAAATAGCTTTTCATATCATACGTTCTTTTATGTTCCTTTAAAAGACTCTCAAAAGTTAAGATCATTTTTCTTACAAGTACTAATTAGAATGAAAAAATATGCAAAAGGTAAATCTCACTTTTCTTTTTCCTGAATTGGCAGGACAGCTGTTATTTCAGTGTTTGGACATTATAAAGGAAACCAATGGAACGTGCATAAAGAAATTAAGGTCCAAATGATTTCAAGGTGGATCTCACCTTTCTGTTAGTTCTGGCCCAGTGGGGTCTAGACTCTAGACCTTGTTCACTTTAATGCATGTGATCTGCATTTGGCCACTCGGTTCAAGCTAACCACGATATTTGGTAAGGTTTATGCCCAAGAGGCAGGTCAAGGTCAAGCTAAATTTTGATGGGAATGTTAGAGAAAAAAGAACGAATTGCTGGGTATAGAGGGCTATAGAGAAATTACATGGAAAAAATCTTCGGATTAATTGGTGCAAGAAGGAAAAATTTGTATTTTATGGGAACTGAGGTCTAGCTGGCTGCCGATTATGGATATGATTGCTCCACTTTCAGTTTCTTTCTGTCATGTTTATTATGAGGCGAATTCTTTAGCTGACTTTATTGCTAAATGAAGGGCCTCTTTGTTTACTCTAGCCATATCCTCTTACGTAATTTCTTTTGAATAGATTTTATAAATAAAGTAAAAAATATTTATAAAAAAAACAAATTTCCACATTTTTCAAAAGTGTTTACCGGAGTGCTTGGCTAATGACGCAGAGCTGATGGCATTAGAAAAATGGGGTCTTGAAATTAACCCAAGAACACCATAGAGTAATCGTAGAAGGGAACCTTGCCAATTTTCATTAACCGGCGCAAGAATCCTTGTGGGGACGGAAGCACTCTTTCAACATGTACATGGAGAGAGGAACTACGAAGCAGATACATTGGCTGAGGACACTAGAGAGTCTCAACCATTGTTCGTAAAATTGATCGATCTAATAGTTAACCACCTGGTTAGATCGGAATCAGTTACTGGCCGGTTCCAGTTTTAAGCGGTTAAGGTGATCAATCGGTATTTTTTTAAAAAAATAAAAAATTGTCTATAAATTCTAAAAAATAAGAAATTTGATTTGTAATACAATTTTAAATATTCTTTAAATTATGGTAAAGATTAAAAATTGTTTTGGTTATTAATACTCAGTTTTATATTTTCCCATCTTTTTTAAAAAAATTTAAAAATAGCCATTAGAAAATATAAAGGGTGTGGTTTCCATAAGGTTGCAACCTTAAACAATCTATATTTAAAGCGCACCTTCAAATTTTATCATAACATATAATTTTGATGTAAAATATTCTTAAGATTATCTCAAAATCTATTTTCTAATATAAAATTTTAAACTCAAAAAATGATTAAAATCAAGTAGATCTATAGACATGAAAATCTTGAAAATAGACGATCAGAATAATGTGTCGTAAGATGCACCATTTCTGGGGCTCAAAATCTTTTTTTTCTTTTATAGTCATACCTCTCGATGTCAAGATGATCAATTAGAGGGTATTTCAACATTAAAACAACCTTTACCGATGGATTTTTTAGGTGCATCCGCAGTTCTACATTTTAAGGTTGCAACCTTATATAAACTTTTCCCAAATATAAAATGGGATAAAATCTATTTCTTTTCATTAATTTTCAACTTCATTTGAATATGTTTTGTTTTAATCATTTTTTATATGCCTTTTATATTTTAGTATGTTTTTTTAAAAATATTTTTTTAACCACTCAGGACTTGTCCGTTTAGACCGGTTAAACTGCTTCCAAACCTGGTTAACCGTTCCGATTCGATTTTGTGTACACCGGTCTCAACACACTATGGAAGGTTAAATATTTGAGACATAGCTGCTATTGCAAGTCTTGCGTTCTGCATGTGCACGTACATATATCTAGGCAAATAAGTGCACAAAAGTTTCAAAATTCAAATCAAAGTCCATCATGATCAAAGGTCCACTACAATCTTTTGTTTATTTTTATTTTTTTTGAATGTTAACATAGATTTCATTAGATAAAGGAGCAAAGCTTCAAAGTTACGATAGAAAAGAGTTCCCACTATAAGTATGATAGAAAATGTTTTGATTCAAGGGTATGGCGTACTAATGATATAAAAAATCAAGTGTGTTTGTTTGTTTGGTTTCAAATTTGAGAGTTCATTAAGGAAAACGCAGTCCAATGGCAGCCCAAGTGCATGAGGATTTCTATAAAGAACTGGAAATTAGGGAAACCTCATTCCTCAAAAATTTGAGTAAAAATTGCCAAATTATTTATGTTGGGAATCCTGAATAATTTGGGATATTTTGGTAAGTTAGCTCACTTAGGTGTCTTGAGCCAAATTACAAAGGTATCCCTGATTGTTTAAGATTAAAACATGGGGATATTTTAATCATTTATTTATTTTTTTACATTTCCAATCTCGAACAATCAGGGATAATTTTATATTTATATTGACAATTTAAGTGAAAAGTTACCAAAGCATCTCCGGTTGTTCAAGATTTCCAACTTTGAGTAGGGGTAATTTGAAAATTTTTGAACAACTTTTATAAAGGTACTTTTATGAAATGAAATTAAAAAAAGTAAACCATGCAGTGATAAATGGGATTATTTAACCCCTTTAATGTTTTTGCAAGATAATTTAATCTCTTTAATGATATTTTTCCTAAAAATTTTGTGACTATTTAGAAGCGACCCCATACAAAAAAGAAGTTTCTATGTGACCCCAACAATATATGTGTGACCTTACTTAGCCATTTGATCTGAATTGAACGACTACGATTGTTCATGCCACAATGTGCACGCTAAATGTTGTTTTATTTTTCATTTTTCTATAAAATATGTTTGGAAAATTTTGGGTATCACTTCACAAAATTAGGGCGAACTTGGGAAAAATAAAAAATAAATATTTTCTTTAAAATAAATGACTAAAATGCCTCTGAAATGTTTAAGGGCGAGAAATATTTTGTTACTATTTTATCGTGTGCACCCCTATTAGGTCTATGCAGGCTGCAAATCTTTCTTCAAAATTATTTGTAGAATAAAAATACCAT
Organism: Amborella trichopoda; assembly: GCF_000471905.2. The sequence continues at coordinate 22,908 of NW_006499048.1, forward strand.
CTAATCAAGATCTGACAGATAAAAGCTAGCTTGTGACATTGTGACTCAAGCCCATTGTTTTCAAAATCACCCGATCTAACTGCTAACCGTCCGGTTAGATCGGAAGTGGCCGGTTCCAGTTTTGGGTGGTCAGTTTGATCAACCAGTATTTAAAAAAAAAATTTAAAACCTTGTATATAAATTCTAAAAAATAAAGAATTTGATTTGTAATGCATTTTTAAATATTATTTACATTATGGTAAAGATTAAATATTGTTTTGGTCATTAATATTCATTTTTATATTTTCCCATCTTTTTTAGAAAATTTAAAAAATAGCCATTGGAAAATATAAAATGGGTTAAAATCCTTTTTTTTCCATTAATTTTCAACTTCAGTTGAATGTGTTTTGTTTTAATCATTCTTTATATGCTTGTCATTATTTAATAGTTTTTTTTGTACTTTTTTATTTTTTTAAACACTTTTTTTAATGCCGGGGACTTACTCGGTTAGAGCGGTTGAATCCGCCGGTTTAGCGGTTAGGACGATTCAACTGCTTCTAGGCTTTATGTCCAGTTAACCATTCCGGTTCGATTTTGTGAACACTGCTCAAGCCATCAATTCAGATCTGATAGCTGAGACCCAGGGTCACATATACTAAATATGTGGGTGGGGTCACATAGAGACTGCCTCATTAAAAAAATCTTTTCCATTTAGTAAATGCCAAAGAAACCCTTAATGACATCTACTATGCTTGGGAGTTTACAAATAAAAGTTTCATTTAACAAAGCCCTGTGGAATTTGTGATATTCTGCAAAACCCTATCGGGAAATGATTTTCCCGGCTGAAAACATCTAGGATGGCTTGAAAATCAATTTTGACCCTGATTATGAAATTTGAAATTTCAAATTGGTGTATATTTGACTCCCGGTTTAGAAATATGAAATTTCAAAAGTGCTGCAGATTAGACAAATATATAAACATTTAAAAATGAATAATCATTCAAAGTCCTATTTTTCTTGTATCTCGTGGCAATCCAATTGGAGGTCTTATATAGCGAAATTACATTTTTCGATGGGTTTTGACATATGCCGTCTTGCGGATTGTTGACTTCGGACAGATTTTTTCGTTTTATAAATAATTATTATTTTTATGTGATTCCACAAATGGTCATTGTTTCTCTACAATTTGACTCCACAACTGTAGCACTCGTGTGTTTATTACACTTTTGGAACAACATCAATGGAGGCAAGGACTTTTAAATAAAGGGGGGCCACAAAACGAGCACGCCCTTTAAAGATGTGACACTTCCATTTTCCTATAAAGTTTTTAGCAAGTAATTGGTACTGTCTTGGTTTTCACTTCAAGTTACAAAATTTGCGATGAAAGTATCTTGTATTGATCTTGATAACTTCTATTCGTACCCTATATATCCTCCGTGAAGTTCAAATCCAAGCCCTGAGTGGATCTTAATAGACGGCTCACATTCTCCCGACATTCTATGTCTTATCCCAAGTATGAAGTGAAAAACACCTTGAAAATGAGCTCGTGGACTACAAGGCGTGGTTGGAGAGAGAAGAGAGGCTTGTTATCCCATAAAGAGAGAGAGAGAGTTAGAGAGAGAAGAGAGTAATAATAATGAGTGAGAAACTTTGGAGCGAGTGAAGGATAAGGACTTCATAATATTATTTAACTTCTGGATTGCCTAAAATATAAAAAGTATAGTGTAAGACCCGGATTGAGATTTGGATCAAAAAATACAGTGTGGGACTCATATCTTAACTAAAAATTAAAATATCTATGCATTTAACTCTATCTAAATATATATTTTATATTGGGACACGAAAGATATTACCGGAGCTGGACCTGATCATATCCTGACCTGGACCCGAATAGTGCTTGGCGTCCAACATTTGGACGCGGACCCGACCTCCCAAGTCAAATTTTTGAACCCGCATCAGGTATACCCCTCGGGTCATGGGTCGGGTCCGAATCCATTGCCACCCCTAAGTTTCTACGTGGGTCTCACCTCCTTCTTGGACTAATCAATAACATTGGATAATCCCCTTCAATCTCACAAAATCCACTACCAATTTTAATACCTAGATAAGAGTAGCCAACTCCGCATAATTTGCTTAAGCATACCCTTTTGGACCAACATAGTATAATATTGCTTCACCATCACTATTTCAAAAAACTCCACCAATCCTAGTTAATCTGAGATTCCCCAAAGAGCTTTCATCAAAATTTAATTTTATGCATCCAACTTAAGGTACTTGCCTTCTCTTGGGCCTTACTTTAACAAAATTAAGATTGATGAGATTAGGCAAGTTAAAAGTAAGCTTAACCTTAGATATCCCTCTTCCATCCTTCCTAATTTCAAACCAACTAGATTATGCTTTTAATTATCTCGGAAATAATGTTTCTTTCCAACCACAACTCCCACAAAATGGTTGCTCGAAAGACATCCCAAGTAATTCTTCCTATATTTGGCAAATCATCCATCCTCAATTGTTCCAAAATGTCACCGTGTCCCCTAGGGATCACCAGGGCGATGAATTGTCTGCACTCAATAAGGTGTAGCCTTTCACCAAAAGTTTATATACACGAATTGTTTGCATGTCCAATTTTTTTATGGTTTTTGTAGAGTTGCCAATGGACCTGGAGCCGACTTAGGCTTGAGTATGGGTTCAAAAATTGGACATATATATATCCCTTATAGTTTATACTAAATAGTATTCGTTTTTATTGGAATGTCCATTTTTTCACTTTATAACAAAAAATTTTAAAAAAGATTTGTTTTACCCTTTTTCGATTTTGAACAATCGAAAATCCAACTATTTTTTATTGTTTAAAAACCCAAAATAAGCTAATTTCGGTTATTGAACAGCCGAAAATAATATGATTCGTTTAAGCTTCTGGAATACGTAGTTCTATTTCGGTTGTTCAACATTTGAAATTGTTATATTTTCAGTTGTTCAACATAAAAAAATGTCATATTTTCGATTGTCGAACAACTGAAAATAAGAATGCAAATTCCAAGCTTCTCAACAACCTAAAATAGAACATTTTCGAATATTTTCGGATATTGAACAACCGAAAATAAGACTACATATTCTAGCAAGCTTATGGAATATGCAGTTTCTATTTTCGGTTGTTCAACAATCGAAAACAAGACATTATAAAAATGCAAATTCAAAGCTTCTGCCTCTTTTCGGTTGTTCAAAAATCGAAAAAAGGTAAAAATTTATTTTTAAATTTTTTTGTTATGAAGCGAAAAAACAAACATTTCAATAATAACAGAAACTATTTGGTATTTTGATAATAACGAAAACTTCAACGGATATATACGTAATTTTTTTTTATTTAAACAATATTTAATATATAATATAATAAATTTAATTATATATTTTTATTCTAATTTTCAAATAGAATAATGATCCTATGAGACCCTTCCACACCATTATATATTTAACATAGTACTTAAATATATATATTTTTAATCTTTGAGTCGGGTCCGAGCTCGAACGACCCGTGGCAACCCCTGCACTTTCGATATTTTCGGTACATAGAAGATACTTTGCCCTCCGGTGCAGTCACGTTTAGATACGTGGATGCTTTTCGATTTTTATGGAGGGCTTAAATGAATATAACTCCTACGTCAACTAGATATTATGTTCCCACATGATCATGGTGTTAATTTACTCCATTGGATGAAAGATAGACCTGGGAGTTCTTTCAATTTGAGTTATTTTTGGCATCCTCGTGAAAATATCCAAATTATCATTTCAAAAAATAGATTTGGATTTTCAGTTCCTAAATTACTTTTGGATATTTATGGAGGGTTCAAATGAAAGTAACTCCAATACGTTAACAAGATATTTTGTTCCCACGGGATCATGTTGTTCATTTACTCCATCGGACAATAGATTGATTAGAGAGTGTTCTTTCAATTTGAAAATTTTGGGATCATGGTGAAAAAGTCCAAAATGATCATTTTAAAAAACTAGGTTTGGATTTTCAGTTTTTAAACACTTAGATCTTTCTATCAAAAAAATTGGACGGTCTCTGTTTAGTCAAGAGATCGTCTTTTCACTATAGTATAATTCAAAAAATATTTCTCTCTAGTAGAGTGATTAGGTTGAAGGGGTTACGTCTACCACAGTGACGCAATAATATTTTGGTTTTAAATTTGAAAATCTCTTGAGTTTATAGGGAAAAGTAATTTGAAAATAAAGTAATTAAATGAGAACATAATGGATAAGGAGAGAGAATAGTTTTTTTTTTTTTTGGGGGGTAAGTAATGGAGAGAATGGTTGAGAGCATATTTAGCAAATCGCCGATTAAACGACAAACTTTTTTAAAAATCGGTGAATTTATGGAACCGTTAAAAACTACGATGTTTTAAAAATTTCAAGAAAAAATCACTTGTTTTTCATAAAGACATTTTAAAAGCGATTTTTTTGTATAACGATTTAAACCATACCAAAACATCGTATTTTTTCTACCTGTAATTTTATTTTGAAAGATATTTTCTTTTCCCTGTGAGAATGAGCATGAAGTAGCAGTGAGATCAATCTCCCCAATCATAGCCGAAAACCTGTCTTCTTCCAATGTCTCCCCGTCCCTTGTATTTTCCTCACTCTCCCACCCCCTCCTCTTACCACGGGAGAAGCCTCCTCATCTACAGGTGCTAACGACTTAAAATCTCTTTGATATCAAAAACCTTAGTTTATCAACCACAACTGGAAGAGACTCTAGGAGTCTCGACCAAAATCCATTTGATATCAGAAACCCTTTGATATAAGGTCGAGCAAGGTCTAGATCAAACTCTTAAAATTATTGATCACTTCGGAACTCCTTGAAATCATAGAGTTCACAATCCCATCTTCAATAGAGAATGATTTAGGTTTTCCAGCCCTCTTGATCTCCATGATTATCATTTGAAGCCCCAAAACGAGACCATAGAGTTACTGATCGAATCCACCAACCAATAATCTAGCGTTTTCTGGTCCTAGTTTCATAGTGCAAACCAAAAACCACCCTCTTCCTTTTCTCTCTCTATAAACAGAGCAATCTGAAACCAAATGGCTACGAGCCCAAGCCTGCTTTCAAATATAAACTTTAATCATAGTTATAGAATGACCATAGTCAGCATACCATAGTTAAAAAAATTTAATGAGAAAAAAACGTTCTTGTATTTTATTTGGTACCTACTAAGTAGATGCGATATATGTTAAAGTACTTAATGAGTAAATTTATATGGTATAGTATATATTTTTTTTAATGATTTTGACATAATTTTAATTTTTTAGAGTTTCAAAATTTCTAATATTTTAAATTTATTCAATTTTTTTATTCCGATTTTTTGAGCCTAGTACGATACATTGGTGATATTTTTACATAAGGTATTTTTGGTGATATGTATTTTTTATCCAATTTTTTATCTAATTTTTAAAAATAAAACTAATTTATTTTCGATTTTTTGGTGAGTCGATTTATTGATAGTCCCTGTAAATTATGGTTGAGATGACTAAAAAAAAGAAAGAGTAAGCTAGTGTACGAGATGAAAAAGTGGTATTAAATCTCCTTCGAGAGTGATAGAGAGAGAAAGAGACAAAGATAGAGATAGAGATAGAGAGAGAATGGTGGAATTCAAAATTAGAAGGCTTCTCTGTCTGCTCCGACACTACTACTAGGTTGCCGATTTCCCTTTAACGGGACTCCACTTCAACTACGGCCGCGACGCTCCGGCCTCTCAAGTCATCCCTTCTCATCTTCTCTCTCTAAAAGGACGTCTATCTTTCTTGCATCCCTCCTCTTCTTCTCTCTCTAAAACACTCACTCTCCCCGCTCTTCTCTCTCTAAAAAATACTCTCTCTCCAATTGCAGTCCTTATCTTCTTCTCTCTCTAAAACCGCAGTACACTCTTTCTCTAGATCATTTCACTCTCTTCAGAGTCCTCTGATTTCTTCACAGGCCTCTCTCTCGGCTTTCTCTGACATTGCAGGCTTCCCACATTAAGGTGCGCCTCTTGTCGTTCTCTTCCTGTAACTTCACTTCTCAAACGCTTTTTTCTCAGCCTTCTCTCTTTCACTCCTTGTCTCTTTTTGCCCTAACTCTTTCTCTAGATTTTGTTTTCAAGTTTATTCTCTTCTGGATATAGGCTTCTCTCTCTCCATTTCAATGTCTCATTTCCCCCTAAGTTTTATGTAATCTTACGTCTATTTTCTGATGTCAAGGATTTATGTTTTTCCATTGTTCCTTTGTAACATTATGTTTCACTCATATGCTTTTTGGAAAGATGTTTGATGATTGGCATGCTTCTTTCAGGACTTATCCTTAGATTTTTTGATTTTGTGTGATAATTATCAGCCGAATGTCAGGCATTGTCTATGTAGAATGTAGTGAATGTTTTGCAAAATGATTTGAGTGTCAATCTGTTTTAATTTTTGTTCCTTGTTTTCTTGTCATAGATTTCTGGTTTGATTGATGCTTTCCATAGTTACTTTATTAATTATGTGTAATTTTGCAGTTCTTTGTGGAACATCTGTTCTTTCAGGAGTTAATTGTTCAATTTTTTCCTATTTTGTGGAATAGTTATCATTAACTTATGGCATTGTTTTGGAGAATGTGTTGAATTTTATTGATAGTGATGCGAATATTTAACTTTTCCCCATTGCAACTAGTTGTTCGGGGCTTACAGTTTTCCTTCCAATGAAATGTTTTTTAGTTTGATATGATTCTATTCTCATGGTTTCTTTTGTGGCATTGCTTTGATATTGATGAAATCTTCAAATAATGGTTTGTTTCTGCTGTTTTGTTCTCTGATATTATTTGTTTGGTGTTCCTTTTTTTTCTTGGATGATGTTAAAACTCTGTTTATTATGTTGAGTAATTGTCATCTGCTGACTTCAATTGCTCTGGTTTTGAACATCTGCAAATGTGTAGTTTTGTTAAAATTTATGTTGTCTGGTTAAAACTTCAATTATTATTATATTTGATTTAGATATTGTTGATTTTAGGCAAGAAATCATATTTATCTGCTCCAATCCTCTTATATCTATCTGGATTTTCTTTCTTTTTTCTTTTTTTGGTCGAGATTGTGTACTTCTGCAGATATTTTATTTCAGTAGGCTGTCAAGGAATGACATTGTTATTAGTCCTCTGTTACTAAATTTGTTCTGCTGATCCATCTGCTTCGTGCTCGCCTTTTGTAAAATGCGAACTGGGGAATTCTTTGTTTGTTTATGTGAGGGAAACTTTTTTTTTTTAATTTTATATTTTTTCTTCCTCTGAATTTTTAATTTTTATTTTTTTGGGTTTCTTCCTTTGATGTTTACCTGTTCCTATTTTTGTTGTGAATGTTTTTCTTTTTCTTTCCCTGTGAACTTGTGGCCACCTCGTTTAAATGTTTTTTTTTGGTTTAACTTCTTACTCTTTTGATTTGTTTCTTGTTCATCTCATACTGGATGGGGCTGATTGAACATCGGCGATTTATTACATTATGCTTTTTTTACGGTGTTTAGTGGTTCTTGTTTCTTGGTTTCCGTTGTCAGTATTTTATTGTTGCATTCTCTCCTGAATGACTTTTTTGAGTGTTTATATTTTGAAAATCAAGAAAGAGGTTAGAAATGTTTGAAAATCAAGAAAGAGGTTAGAAATTTTTTCCATCAAGTAAAAAAAGTAAAAAACAATAAGAGAGGATAGACATTGAGTTGCATCTTTTAGCATTTTGTTGCTTTAGCCTACTTTTTGTGGTCTTTGCACTGTGCACCATTTCTGTTATTGATTTATTTATTTTTGAATAATTTTGGCTTGTTAGTTGGAATTCCTAAATTCAAACTGATTGTTTGCTTTTCTTTCTCGTTGCCATCAATTTCTCTGGCTTGGGTCATAGCTTAGGATGTTTCTTCATCTTTTAGCATTTTGTTGCTTTAGCCTACTTTTTGTGGTCTTTGCACTGTGCACCATTTCTGTTATTGATTTATTAATTTTTGAATAACTTTGGCTTGTTTGTTGGAATTCCTAAATTCAAACTGATTGTTTGCTTTTCTTTCTCCTCACGATCAATTTCTCTGGCTTGGGTCATAGTTTAGGATATTTATTTTCTTGTGTGGTTTGGCCTTTATAGGTCAAAACTTTTGGTGAGGTTTGGCCTTTACAGGTCAAAAATTTGGCTTGTAGCCCCTTCTGTCAATATGTTGCTTATATGTGGCGTGTGCTGTTACTAATTTTTAATTTGTTTTTATTATTATTTTGTGATTATGGACTGTTTTACCTGCTTTGGATTGGTTAGTTAGGTCTAAATATTGAAGATCTTGCAATTTGTGAATTAGGAACTGAGTAGAAGCCAGAGAGAGCTGCTTATCTTTGGATCGGATTTGGAAAAGAGCAACGAAAATTTTTGTTATATGATAAGACACCAAAATGATGGGATCTTTTGTCACCAGGGCTCTTGTGTATGTATCTCTTAATGTTCTAGAATTTTAATTTGCTTGACACAAATGTTAAATATGCGATTTTTGTTTTTTGTTCTTTTATTACACACCTACATATTTGTTTTTCATTTTCAATATCTTTATGTGATGCTACTTGCAGATTGGCTTTAGGGTACACATACCCTGCATATGCCTGCTTCAAAACAGTGGAAAAAAACAAGCCAGAGATTGATCAACTACGTTTTTGGTGTCAATATTGGTAGGCACTTCTCTTGTTTCTTTGATTTGTACATTTGTCATGGGTCATTGGGTGCATCTAATGGCATTTATATTGGTACAAAATTTTTTTGGTTGCTATCGTCTTCGGTTTTGCTTTTCTTGAGGTTCAAACTTTGAGGAATGCCATTACATCTTGTCAGAGGATATGTGCAGTAGGATTTTAACATTCACTCTGAGTTCCGAACCTCTAGGACCTTTAACCTTTAAGACATTTGGGCGATCCAAAGAAAGACCCATAAGTCAATCAACAATGTGGAAATTAAATTGGATTGTTTATATAATATATATGCATTTTGTTAAAGCTGTAGAATAAACTGCAGTTTGTTTTACTTTGTAAATGTCTGGCTTTCTTATTTATTGTTATTAGACTGGTCAAACATTTGGAGATAGATAACTGTAAAAGGACCTTTTTGTTTCTGCATTTTCTTTCTAATTGGTGCATTATATTGTTTTATTTGAATTTTTATTATTAACATTGCAGCAATCAAATATTTCAAGTTGCACAAGGTGGAAGTATACACTGATCTGCATTTTCTTTTTAATTGGTGCATTATATGTTTTTTTTGTTTTCTATTATTCTCATTACAATGATTAAAAGGGAGTATATTCTAAGTTGCACAAAGTGGAAATAATATACACCAACAAATAAAGTTATATGTAAGGTGAAGGGAAAGAGGGAAAGAACACAAGAAGGCAACTCAAAGTGCTGATGCTGATAAACATGATGGTTAGAAGGGAACAATTCTCTATTAAAAGAGTCTTTGTGGATATCCTTGCTTGCCAATATTTTCAGTCTTCCAAGGGCTATGCAAATTCAAAAATTTTCAGTCTTTCAAGGGCTAGGCAAATTAAAAAATTGGCTATCAAGTGACGTTGACTGAGTCAACATTGCCCCAAAAGAGACCAAGAGGAGGACTGCAGTTGCACTCTAAATCTGGTTAGGGGCCCATTCTCTGTTGCCATTTTTTAGTTGCATGTTCTTACCGGTCCTGGGTATATCCTTATCATGACATATGCAATTTCCCAGTGTGTCATCATTAAAGGACGAGTTCCCTAGGGAACTAAAACTACCCTCGAAGCTAAGCTTCACTTTTCCTTGTGGCAATGGGGATAGTTGCAAGCAATGGATCTGGTAGTTCTCTTACTCCTCAATGTCTGTAACATCTTCCAATCCTGCACCAAGTTGTGCACAGTATTTATTAGGACTTCTTCAATACCTGGCGGCGGCCAAGAATGAGTCTGATAGCTCTCTGACCACACCATCTGCGAGTGTATTGCAATCTTCAATTCCCCAGTATTCTTGGATAACTAGGTCCAAGAAATGATAGCATCGCACTTGTTTTTGTAACAATCTTATTCCTAGTGTACACACCTGAATTATACATGTTCTTTTCTCCATTCCATGCAACTCAGCTTTGAGTTTCACCCGCTCCATGAAGACTCTTGATAGGCGTAAGAGTTTCGTGAATGTTATCTTCCTTAGTGTTGTTTGGGTGGTTGTAGTAGAAAGTAGAGAAATGGATACAATCTTCCTAATTGGTCTTTAAAGTCTTGATTCTGATTAATATTGTATGATTGGCTGCACTTGAAAGAAAACATGTCATGATTGTGATATTGACGTCTGGATGGCTGTACTAGAGAGAAATTGTAATTCAGAGGGTTGTCTCTACATTATAAATTATCCCGTAGCGGCGGGTTCATACTGATGATGCGTCACTGTTGTTTTCTGATTTGGGGTCAGATTCGGCCACTCATGATTTTAGTAAACAGCCACTTTTTTTTATTCTACCACACAAAACATGGGTGCCAATACATACAGCAAGGTTACCTGGTTTGGTCACCCATAAAGATGCTTGAGTGGCGAAATCAGTGAAATCAGCCCCCTTCTGAATGTTATTTTCATAGTAGAAGGAAAAAATAGATATTTCTGTTCGTTGTATATACATGCATACATGCTTAAAGACATGCACCCATGCTTCATTACCCAAATATTTTTCTCATGCATATGCATTACTGCATCTATATACTATTAAGCATGGACAACTCTGAAACCCATGCAGAGGGTGGTTTTGAATCGAATTTTTTATTGTTTATTTGGCTGCTATCATTGGTCAGAGAGGACTATTAAATTATCTTCATATAGGACTATTAAATTTTCTTCATTTCTTGCCTGAAGAGCTCGAACATCACTTGTGCATGAAAATGCATGCAGGAGATTGGGATGTTCCTCCCTAGATAGGAATGATTCAACATTTTGATGCTCCCATTTAGTTTAGAGAATTCATATTTAGATGATGCTAGGCATATTTGGAAGATTTCTTAGGATTTTTGTATGAAGATAGGTAGGATTGTAGCAACTTTATGCTTTTATTTACATGATGTATTTCGAGATGGAAACTTTGATAGTTTGAATTCTTGTTTTTTAAGGATCATAGTTGCAATGCTGACTGTCTTTGAGAGGGTTGGAGATACTTTTGTTTCATGGTAAGCTTATCTTAAAGCGTGACAGCTGTTTTATGGTGTATGAAAAAAACTGAGATTTATGGTCTCTGATTTTTCTTGGTTTCTTGAAGGGTACCGATGTATAGTGAAGCAAAAGTTGCATTCCTTGTTTATTTGTGGTATCCAAAAACATTGGTACCTCCTCTAAAAAACCTGCAATTTTTAGCACTCTTCTCTTTATTTATGATTTTTGAATTTCATTGAACTAATTTTAATTGTTATAGGGAACATCCTATGTGTATGAGACTTTCTTGCGGCCGTATGTTGCGAAACATGAGACAGAAATTGATCGTAACTTGCTTGAGTTGAGGGCAAGGGCCGGGGACATTGTTGTTCAATTTTGGCAAAAGGCTACAAGTTATGGTCAGACAAGGATATTTGAAATTCTTCAGTATGTTGCTTCACAGTCATCGAGGCCTGCTCCTGCTCAGGTATCTGTTGATTTGGGCAAATAGTTGTTTGATCAAGTGTCAACATGCAGTATTTTTATCTGACATAACTTTTTTCTCGATGGTTCAGTGTTCCCCTTCTGTAGATGCTGTGTTCTCTTTTACTTTTTGCAATTTTGGATCTTTATCATGTACAAAATAGCTATCCTCTCTTTTGTTTTTTGTTCCATTGGTTGATACTTCAGTGTCCCTCTTCTGTAGATGCTGTGTTTTCTTTTACTTGTTGCAATCTTGGATCTTTATCATGTACAAAATAGCTATCCTCTCTTTTGTTTTTTGTTCCATTGGTCTTGCTGTATATGCACCTTTGGTTGGATATGACTGGGTATTCTCTTGCCCTGACTGGGTATTCTCTTGGTTTACTTCCCCTCCCTCTGCTTGGATATGATTGGGTATTCTCGTGCTCTACTTCCCCTCCCTCTGCTTGGACATGCATGTGTCTCAGTTTTAACATAGGACATAGGTGTATTCCCTCTGTGTTTTCTTTTACTTGTTGCAATCTTGGATCTTTATCATGTACAAAAAAGCTATCCTCTCGTTTGTTTTTTGTTCCATCTTGCTGTAAATGCACCTTTGGTTGGATATGACTGGGTATTCTCTTGGTTTACTTCCCCTCCCTCTGCTTAGATATGATTGGTTATTCTCGTGCTCTACTTCCTCTCCCTCTGCTTGGACATTCATGTGTCTCAGTTTTAACATCAGACTATTTCCTCTTCCGTAGAAACTTTTTTTTCTTTTACTTTTTTAAATCTTGGATCTTTATCATGTACACAACTTGAAACATAGCTATCCTTTTTTATGTTTTTTGTTCGTTGGTTTTGCTGTATTTGCCTTCGTTTCGCTTGTATATGCCTGGGTATTCTCTTGCTCTACTGCCCCTCCCTCTGCTTGGCTCTTCTGTTCCATACTTTCTATGGGATTCATGTTCTCTTTTCTATTGGCCTTCTTGGGGGACATAATGATGAGAGCTATATTACTATATTATTGCCTTTCTGGATGGCTATTCTCTTGGTGGAGTGATTGATGTAATGTATAGTGATGTTTATTTTCTAATGGTTACATGAATGAATCAATTAAATCAATTAAGTGATATTGTGGTGTGGAATGACAGTGGTTCCTGTGTTTGTTTTTTCTGATGATCCAATAAATGAAATATTTTCAGGGCATGAATAATGTAATGGTTGTCCACATGTTTATCTCTTATCCTTCTTATCCTTCTTGTGGCGTTTAATGATGAGATTTGATTTAATACTAGCCCTTCCATCTGCGATATCTGTTGAAATGATCTTGGGGTGCTTTCTCAGCTGATTCAATGAATGAACGAGTATTGTGGAGTGATTGATGTAATGTATAGTGATGTTTATTTTCTAATAGTTACATGAATGAATCAATTGAATCAATTAAGTGATATTGTGGTGTGGAATGACAGTGGTTCCTGTGTTTGTTTTTTCTGATGATCCAATAAATGAAATATTTTCAGGGCATGAATAATGTAATGGTTATCCACATGTTTATTTCTAAATCATGATGCTTTACTAAATTGAGGCAGTTTTTGTAGAACCTTGGCGTTACTATATTTGGTAAAGGCACATCTCAAAACTCTGCCAGAAAATGCAGTTCCAGCTCCTGAAACCCCTATAATAGCCTGCAAATCTATTTCTGCTGTTGAATATGGAACTTGAAGCTCCAAAATAGTGCCAATCTGGCAGATCTGTGAATACTTGAAATGGACTGTCCAGAAACATGTTACAAGATCGATCACTTCCAGAAACATGTTATAACATGTTGCAAGATCAATCACTTCTAGGGCTTGAAATGGACTGTCCAGAAAACATATTACAAGACCAATCACTTCTAGGGCTTGAAATATTTAATAATAAATTGGAAATATTTATTATTTAAATGTATAATAACTTTGAAATATTTAATAATAAATTGCAAATATTCATTATTTAAATGTAAAGTTTATAATAACTTTATGCTTTTTATGGAAGAATAATAAAGTTCTTTTTATGGAAAATTAATAAAGTTTAGGTGTTGATTATCTAAATGCAACATGAGTATGTCCGACAGATTGATTTGATATTATTTATATGCTTTGCACTGCAGATATTATTTATATGCTTTGCACTGCAAATATTCATTATTTAAATGTAAAGTTTATAATAACTATATGCTTTTCATGGAAGAATAGGTTTTAATTAGAATCACTAGGTGTTGATTATCTAAATGCAACATGAGTATGTTCGATAGATTAATTTGATATTATTTATATGCTTTGCACTGCAGATATTATTTATATGCTTTGCACTACAAATATTCATTATTTAAATGTAAAGTTTATAATAACTTTATGCTTTTTATGGATGCTTTTTATGGAAGAATAGGTTTTAATTAGAATCACTTTTATTATCAACAGCATTTTACTCTCTGGTTGATAATAAAGTTTGGATGCTTTTTATGGAAGAATAGGTTTTAATTAGAATCACTTTTATTATCAACACCATTTTACTCTCTGGTTGATAATAAAGTTTAGGTGTTGATTATCTAAATGCAACATGATAGATTGATTTGATATTATTTATATGCTTTGCACTGCAAGTGGAGGTGTAATTGAGTGTTGCGGATGAATTGTGATGTTAGTTCTATTGCTTTTTGTTGAAGTGCAGGTATTAACTAGAATCTTAGATGCTTTTTGTTGAAGTGCAGGTATTAACTAGAATCTTAGATGGATGCATGAGGTCGAGTGATAAGGATAGTGTTGATGAGTGATGACAATACTGTGGCAAACTATATGAATCTTAGATGCTTTTTGTTGAAGTGCAGGTATTAACTAGAATCTTAGATGGATGCATGAGGTCGAGTGATAAGGATAGTGTTGATGAGTGATGACAATACTGTGGCAAACTATATGCATTCTATGGCAGAAATATAGACTTTTAGATTTAAGAAGTATGGAACACTTGTAATAGTGATTAACAGTTATACTGGAGTGATCCTGGACTTGATTTGACTAACAATAAGATGAAAGAATGGAGCTGATACAAGTGGAATTCTCATGGTGTTCAACGTGTCATTCTGTTTCTGTTTTCTGAATGTGTGAGGAGAGTAGTAAAACTACTGAAATCGAACTGAAGCTACTGCTGAATGTAAATGACTTCAGCTGATGCAGTTGTGCATCTACTAACTCTAACTTAGTGAAATTGAAATGAGTATGAGTGAATGATCAGTGAATGATTGACTGAAATCGAAATGCATGAGTATGATTGATTGGGAGTGATGATCGACTGGGAGTGATGTTATTCTTTAGAAGGTAATATTGGTGTATATTTAATGGATTACTATTCACTCCCCCTCTGCAAGGGAGCTTTTCCGTGGACAGAGAATATTGTGGATCAGTACGTAGTTTTCCTTTCTCTCTCACCATGGTAGCCAAATAATCTTCCTCAAACCATAATACTTTAAGAAACCATATGATATTTCTCCTGTCCTTCACAGTCTACCATATGATATTGCTCCTGTCCTTCACAGTCTACCAACTTGTTGGAGTACGTCCTTATCATTCAAGGAGAATTTTGATAGTTATAGGGTTGACGTTTCTTGTTCCCTTTGCATCTCGTGACACTTCTCAGGGCATACTCTAAAACAGATGCCGATAGGGGCTAGGAAAAATGATTGCAGGCCATGTTGGATTATAGGCTGCAATCAGGTTGCCTTTTTTTGATGTGGGGTTTTGATGACAAGGATCAGTAGCCTTGCACTCCAGATCTGATCTGATGCTGATTTATCTGGTTGCGCGAAATTTTTTCTTCGGGTCGCTTTGGAAGTGGGTCTTTTTTGGTTCTTGAAGACTTGAGGAAGTTTGTATATAATGACACTTTTTGTGAATGTTCAACCGTGTGCGAACGAACTCGTCTGTCCCAGTTATTTATTTACTATGATTTTCTTAACTCGTTTGCCCCAATTATTTATTTACTTTGATTTTCTTTACACATTTACAGACATAGACTGTTAGGCATGGTTTCAAAAAACGGTCTGCCCGGTGCTTAGGCGCCCTAGACCATAACCACCACACTCCCAGACCTAGGCAGCCCAACACGGGCAGATGTACCTAGACAGGAAAGCCAGGCGGACGCCCAATGCCCAACACGGGCGGATGTACCTAGACAGACGAGCCAGGCGGGCCCCCAATGCCCAAGGCTGTAGACCCTTTTTCGTTTTTTACGTCGCCCAAAAGGGCCCAAGGCTGTAGACCCTTTTTCATTTTTTTACGATGCCCAAAAGGGCAAAGGGGGTCATTATGACCCCCACGATAGTAAAAATATATGATGGGGGTTATTTTAACCCCCAAAGTGAAATAACACCCTTAATCTTTGTGCTAAATGTA
>NW_006499048.1:43097-59026 GCF_000471905.2 Amborella trichopoda
TTTGAAGAGGGTGATTGGAAGAATGTTGAATCCTGCGATGTGGACTTTTTGAGCTGACGTTCCTTAAAATTAAAGGTCTTCGATGAGTATTGATCTCAACTAGAGAATGGTGAGGAGATTCCTCCACTAAAGGATGATAATAGGAGCATTCACATGGTCATTGAGGAGAGAACCATCATTGTTTCCTGAGCCACCATTGGGAGAGAACTACCATTGTTTCTTGAGCCTCATAGGAGTGCATGCAGTAGAGTTCCTCAAAGTTATTGAGATTGAAGATGAATGGTTTGGCTTTCATCTCCATTAATGAGAATGAACTGGGTTCATATTAGGCAACACTGAGATCATTTATTGTTGGCAAGTGGATTGAAAAGATCTAGCTTTCATCTCCATTAATGAGAATGAACTGGGTTCATATTAGGCAACATTGAGATCATTTATTGCTGGCAAGTGGATTGCCTAAATGGACTAAGAGATAAAAGTTCAATGAAGAAGAACCGAGTATGGAAACTTGTGGATTTTTGAATCTTCCCTATGATAGAAAGATCTAGCTTTCATCTCCATTAATGGATTGAAGAGGAAAGATCAAGCTTTCATCTCCATTAATGAGAATGAACTGGGTTCATATTAGGCAACATTGAGATCATTTATTGCTGGCAAGTGGATTGCCGCAATGGACTAAGAGATAAAAGTTCAATGAAGAAGAACCGAGTATGGAAACTTGTGGATATTTGGATCTTCCCTATGATAGAAAGGTTGATGGGACTATAGGCAAAGCACAAAACCTGAAAAGTGGTGAAAGGGTTCACCTAATTGAGTGTGTGGACTATATTGACACATTCTCCCCTGGAGGCGAGAATAGTATTAGTTCGCCTCTTATTTGCCATTATATTGAGTTAGGCTCTGAAACTTGACTATATGGATGTTCGGGTGATATTTCTTGAAAAGGATATGTCATTGAGAACAGTAGGAGTTCAATGATCTCGATATTATGAGTTGACAGGATCCTAATGGCAAGGCACGAAAAGGCATGTTGATGCCGTAAAAAGGCATGAGGGTGCCTAATGAGAAGGCATAAAAAAGAAATTGTGTTTATAAAAACAAGACATTGAAGTCCTAGTTTGTCATGTCATGAAAAGGCATGATGATGCCATGAGAAGGCACAGAAAAAAAAAAGGAAAATAGTGTTTTTTAAAAAAATGGAAGAAGAAAGAAGAAGAAGAAGAAGAAGAAGAAGAAGAAGAAGAAGAAGAAGAAGAAGAAGAAGAAGCAAGAAGAAAGAAGAAGAAGCAAAAGCTAGAAACGAGAAGCAAGTAGAAGAAGAATAAAAAAAAAAAAAAGTAGAAGAAAAAGAAGCAAGAAGTAGAAAAGAAGAAGTAAGAAGAAACAAGATGCAAGAAGAAGAAATTTAAAAGAAAAAGATGAAATGTGCTATAGGGCTTGTTGAGTCGCTACTAAAGCAATCCAAGTCTGGAACCTTGGCACACTGTGGACTTGACACTTTGATTTCTCCAAGAGAACCATAGACTAATGGATCTTTCTAGAAACTGATCCCCACTATGAGGGTGGAGTAGGCTAATTAGATGGGTGACCTGGATTATTGATGGTGGACATTAGAAAATGTCTCAACTCTGGCAGTGGGAACAATTTCTTGGTGTAGCAAGTTAGTAGACATGATTGGCATGTCCTATATGGAAACAAACTATATGGATTGATAAGTAGCATTACAGGAGAGCTTTTGGCTTATCAGGAACTTGCAAAGCAAGGGATCACATAGTGAGTGCTGAAGAGCTTATGATGTGTGTTTTGGTGATAACACGCGGCACAATCTTTCACAAGTGATCCCATCCCAAGTATCGCCTGCTGACATAGTGCGTAGAGACTGGGTAATCACTATGTGTGAGGTGTCATTAAGAAGAAAGTGGTAGTCATTGACATGGTATCTCCCTAGAATGATGGTGGTAGACTTGTGACTAAGCATATATGTTGAAATAAGTATAAGGCTTGTGTCAAGGTATTGGGACCTGGGAGTTCCTAATTGATTTTCTATGCCATTATTATTGTCTGACTCTATCAGTACATGGATGCTGTTTTCTGATTTACCATTACGTGAGATTTATGGTACTATGGTTTGTTCATAGCACAAACACATGGTTTTGATTGCACATTAACAATAGCCCGCTAGGACGCTTGTTCATTTTCAGATATATCGACGGCAGGCTTGTTCCTCTCTCTCGCACAACATTGACCAGCCTCATTGTCTGGGACATTGGAGGCCGAGACGCATGGTGTGTATCGCCTCAATATGAGATCAAGATGACGTTTCATAGTTAGTTAGGAATCAACATGATCCATATGTCGCCCCACTGGATCATGTAGCCTGTATGAAAGCCAGGTGTGCACATCAGGGATGCTCGGGTTAGTTGCTTGGGTGAGACCTAGGGATGCATGGGGTGCGATGGGATGCATGGTTACGACCATGCTTATCGAAACTGGATCGAATCAGTAGTTCGATCAGCAGAACCAATGACCAGACCCCTCTTCGATCATATGCACTAAACTGGTATTTCTTGAGAACCGGTCAAAACTGGTGGTTGACTAGTTCAACTGGCTTGATCGCTAGTTTTGCTAGTTCTCTTGGATAAACTGGCCCAATCTTTTCCCCCTCGCACATGATATTTTATCTCCAAAATCTTTAATCCAAAAGATCTCAAGATTTCTACAAAAATTGTCACCCTAAATGGTTAAAAGGAAGTTTTTCTTACTTACCGTTTTGCCATGCATTCTTCACTTTTTTGCTACATTTTTCTTTTTGTTTAAAAACTTGCTATCCCTCTCTTTGGAACCACCTGTTTTCTCTCTCTTTAATGGGGGCAAAAGTACACCTAGTTCTTCTTCAATGAGGCTCTTCAACTTTATAAATAGGGATGTCATATGTTATATTAATTTTACTTTTAAAATCATGTAATTTACTAATTAGAATCCTCCCATATTTAAACTTTTGCACAAGTTGGTTAAAATAGGAGATTTTTTAACTGTAAAAAATTCCAAGTTTTCAATAGTTTTACCCAATATTTTTGTTCTATTTTTTTGAATTTTTGCAATTTTGTCAAATTTTAAATTATTTATATATGTAGAAAAGGTCTTACCGGTCACCGCTAGTTGGACTGGTTTTAAGTGGACCAGTTCCTTCACCGGTATGATCCTGATAACACTAGTTGCGATTGAATTATGACCTGCATGGTGTAAATCCTATGTGGATCCTAGTATATTTTATCATTTGCACCATGGCGTGTAACTCATACCACACATACTTAGCGAGACGACTACTACCATAGAGGTAGAGGTGTACAAGATGATTCTTGTTCCTTGTTATATCGTGCGAGATATAGCCAGTCACTTAATGACCCAGAGTGCCCTTATTGACCCCTGTGACAATATTAGGAAGGGGAGATTTTGTTTTCTACTTTAGCATGCACTCCTATGGTCATGTATGATTTGGCTGAGTGGGGGACAAAACTAGAAAAGTAGTTAAATAAAACAGAAAATTAATAGGCCTAGGGAAAGATCATTGGTGTCACACTTCGATTGGCACCTAGAGAGAAATTGTACTCTAAAGATGCTCATTAGCTAATCAACGACTTGAGGTTTTTTATGCTAGGTGTACTTTTGCAAAATATTTTCAAAAAAACTAATACTGTATATTTTTGCAATTGAATTTCTTGGCTTGCATGAGAATGATGTTTTCAGTTGCAGTGTTTTTTGAATGAGAAGAGATGAGGTGTCCCATGTTAATGTGATGGAGGCTTAATGTGGTTCTCTTTATAAAGATGTATGCTCCTTAAGGTCTTACGATGCATTTCCCAATAGAGTATGAGAGAGTTATTGTATTATGATGTGTCACCATGAGGTTATGGGATCTGACATCTTTTAGTACTCATTGTGGAACAAGTTTGAGATGTTGGATTTGGATTCCACCCCTTGTAGGTGTCGAGATGTCCTTGAAATTTTATACGTTTTAAGTGGCTAATAAAGAAGAGGATGTTCATAGAATTATTGTGCTTGTTAATGGTAGATAGAAAAGGTAAAGAAATCCCATGTGATATGGGATTTTCAATTGGAGATAAGCTTCACTTGAGGGAATATTATCCAAAAGAGGAAAGATAACTCTTTATTGGATAAGATTCTTTTATAGGATATTTTCTATATAAAAGTTGCTAAATAGCGAGAGAAAAGAACTTCATGAGGTCTACGTACCTCTCAAAAATATTCACTGTACACGTAATAGGGTCTCCCTCTCTCTTTTAGTTCTCTCTTTAGAAACCTTAAAATGAAGAACCCAAAGGTGATTCAAGAGTTCTCGGGCATTCCATTAAAATTTTGGGATTGCGCTGTGTATATTAAATTGACAGTTCTAGTAATTGTTAGTCGGCTTAGAGATGTGAGTATCAAATTCTTGAATTGGAGGAGACACGCGTAGAAAGAAACATAAGGATCACATTAACCGCCCAAGATGAATCAAATCTGGAAAATCATATGTGATTTCTATCCAATTTATTTGTTTTTGTGTTTCTGCTACTTTCAGCATTCCTTGGAATCCAAGATTGCGGCCTCAGGGGCAGGCCACCGAATAAATAAAAGTACGCACATATGGTAGGTGTGCTGCACATGCAACATGTGTGCGTGTGCACAACACGTCCATTTCGGTGCATGCACCTACCGGTCCACTACACGTCCATCGCGCAGCATTGGTGCTGGTGCACGCACTTGTGTGTGACATTTGTGCAGCGCATGCGCTAGGCACGCACGCCCATGCACTAGTGTGTGATCTTGCAGGATCATAGAGGGCCATTGTGTGGGACCATGCACTCCTTGCGTGCACGTGCAGATCTGTGAGCGTCTACAGGCACTTGAATGGATGCTCGTGGTGGTCCCTCGCAATGGGTTGTCAAGGGACCAGAGCAGCCAGGGTGCTCTCGGCGCATCTTTTGGCTTGCCCAATCATCCCGCACGCGAAGTGTTTGCGCTTGTGGGAGCACAATGAGTCCTTGGATTACTCGTGACTTTCAAGGGGCCTACAAACGTCCGAAAATGTCCCCAAAAAGCACAAAAAATATCCGAAAAGTGCTAGAAAATACAATTTTTTGTGTTTTAGCATGTCGACCATCAGATTTCAGGGCAGATTTCTATGGCAATGGCTCTGATACCAATGTTGGATTTTAGAGAATTCAAAAAGCAGTGGAAACACGCATATACTAATGGATTGGTTAGAAATCACATACCTTTTCATTCCTTTCTGCGTGCATCTCTTCCGGTTTGAGAGTTTGATGCTCGCATCCCTAGGTTGACTACCAGCATTATAACCGGCAATGTAATATTAATAGACATAATGTAATTCTCGAGCCTTTGATGGAATGCTTTAGAGCTCTTGGATTACCTATGGGTTCTTCATTATAGGGTTTCTATAGAGAGAACTGGTAGAGAGAGGCCCTTTTAGGTGTAGAGAGATAATATTTTTAGCAGATTCGTACACCTCATAAAGTTATATTTTTTTAATCTTTCTTTAACAACTTTTATATACAAAATATCCCATAAGGGAATTCAAAATGGAGTTATCTTACCTCTTTTGGATAACAGTCCCTTAAGTGAAGGTTATTACCAATTGGAAATTCTATATCATATGGGATTTCTTTATCTTTTCTCTCTACGGCTAACAAGTGCAATAATTCTCTGGACATGTTCTTCTCTATCAACGACTAAAATGCAAAAAATTTCATGAACATCCCTGCACCCACAAGGGGCAAACTCCAAATGCAACATCATTAGCATACCATGCCCGGTGCAACCTCTCTTCTTTTTTTGTCCTTCTCTAACAACATAAATGCACCAGCCCTAGTGTGACCCTATCATTATGTAAAGTTGGTTTCTTAGAGATAAAAGTTACACTCATCAAATATTTTCCAAAAAGGTCTCTTTTGGTGTTGACATTGGTTCAAAGGGTGCTCTTCATATTTTGTACTGTAGCAAGTTACTTAAAATCTCTAATGTTTTTACCGAGTCAATAAATGTTGCTGGTTTTAATCTTTATTTTGTTTCTATTCTTGTTCCTACAAACACCTTGTAGATTATACCATTAAACTCTTGTCTTTCGGATATAATAATGACTTTATGGTTATTGTGAAATAGGGATCAAATTGATGATTTTTAGGTCTTTTTTTATGTGGTTCACTGGTAGGAATCGGACTTAGAGGTTTGGTGTTGCAAATGTCAACTCCTAACTACTTAAGCCCAAGTCCAATTTCTAATGTTTTTCATGTCTCGTTGAGGCATATGTAAACTTTAACAGTTTTGAGCAACACGGATCATATATATTGCTGGATTGTAATAGCATGGTTGGGGATGTCATTTGTTGAATTTCCATATTATGGATGATGGATGATTTCTTTCCAAGAAACAATGAATGATAATTTGGTTTGACTTGTTAACAATTTTTGATTTCATGGTTTCACCATTTTTTGGTGCCAACCTTCAAAGTAATACTTATTAGTTCGATCACACACAGACTCAAAATCTCTTCGTTCGCCTTAACAAGCCTTCAATAGGACCCTGGCATCATGCTACCCTATCTAATCATGTTCATCTAGCCCCCTTAATTACTGAAGGTCCATAGGATGACCCCACAAAATTATATATCTTGTTCAATAGAATGTAATTCTGTTGCCAAAATTCATTCTAGCCAATATTAGGTGTACTGCTTCACGTTATTTTGTTGAATTTTCATGCTTTCTATATGTTACCATCATTTTTATGTATGTGATAGTTCTGTTTAAATTATGTTATTATTAGGATGAGTGAACTTTTTTAACGGTGTGAATCATTATAATTCTTTAGTTAATTTTGGTAATTGTAGTTATTTCTACTTGTAAATTATTTAGAGACTCTAAACTTATATCTAGTGTTTAAAAACCTGGATTGACTAGGTGAACCGGCCAATTACTGGACTGATCCGGATTGCTGTTCTCTTTTCCGATCTGGAGAATATTAAAACATGATTATTTTATCTAAAGTAATTAAATAAAAATTTTAAATTTAAAAAATTACCAGGAGATTCAGTCGATCCATATCACCCGATTCCTTACAATGTCGATTTGGAGAATATTAAAACATTATTATTTTATCTAAAGTAATTAAATAAAAATTTTAAATTTAAAAAATTAATTGGGTGGGAACCAGGAGATTCAGTCGATTCATATCACCCGATTCCTTACAATGTCGCCCTTGTTCTCAAAGACTCTGACAGAACATGGCAAATCCTTCTAAATCGGATTGGTTCCCGGTTTTGGAACTGGTTTGTTCGCTACTGATCTCGATATGGATTGATAACTTTTTGGACACTGCTCATATGTATAGCTATAACAATCTAATATTGATTTAGCGAGACAATCATTTACTCCTCGAAGTTCTTTTTCCGTTTACTTCAATTGTACAAGTGCATAATACAAACAATTATCTTAAAAAGAATAAAATATACTTCTTTAATGCTCTGCCTTTAGCCATGGAAGAGGTTTGTTTGTTAGCATGTCTACTCCCTTAGGCAATAGAGTTACTTGGGTATAAAAACCCAACCCAAGTATCACCAGATGATTATTTGAAAAAACAAATTTGAATTTTGAGTTCTTCAACACTTAGATTTGCTATTAAAAAATGGTATGGTCCTTGTTCAATCTTAGGTTTTTTCTTTTTTTGAGGTGGGGCAGTCCTTATTCAATCTCCAGACATTTTTTTTTCAAGCACGTAGAGACTGCATTTTGATATTTTATTATGTTTTATATATTTATTTATTTATTTTAAGGTTTGTTGATAGGGTCAAGGGGTTATATCCCCAAAATTTGGGGACCTAAGGATACTTCTAGCTTGGGTTGTACCTGAGGGAGCAATTGGACAGTATGCTCTGGCTGGAGCAGGAATAATTTCACTTGTTTGATTGCCAAAGGTCATACTCAAGACACTGAGGGAACTTCTTGGTTTGGTTGAACGTTGGTTGCAATTTACTAGAACTTAGTAGCCTAAGTCTAGTTGCTACCTTTGTTTCATTACTCCTTCATTGGACCATAACTTCAAAACATCTAAGAAACCCTGGATGGGCAGGATAACAAAGCCCTAAAAATTTTAGTTGTGTCGATTGAGTCTAAGCATTTGTAAATTGCTTAGATTTTTCGCACCATGAATCAGTTTAACTTGATTCATTTATGGTGATCTAGATAGCTTCATATAGAAAAACGAATATTGGGTCTTTGATTATATGAAAGATTGTAAAGTGGGAAAAGCATTTTGAGTTCATTTTTCCTTTCCTTGTTGGCGGTTTGCACGTGAGTTCTGTGTAAGATTCCTTTCTTTTATTTATTCCTAATGTGCATATTGTCTTTGATTATATGAAAGATTGTAAAGTGGGAAAAGCATTTTGAGTTCATTTTTCCTTTCCTTGTTGGCGGTTTGCACATGAGTTCTGGATAAGATTCCTTTCTTTTGTTTATTCCTAATGTGCATATTATTTTCGTGAAATGTCTTGCTGATTCCCTTGCAATTCAATTCTTTCTCCTTCTCTCTCTATAACTCCAAACCCCCAAACCAAGATGATTCTGGTTATGCTTCATGTAGTGATAATTTAGATGAAAATATACCATTGTCATGGATCTGGAGCCCATGCCTAACAAGTCTCGGCATAGATTAGAAAAATGGTGTTGCCATTCATTTGTCCATTCACAAAGTTAAACATGAATAATTGATCTCTGTCTTGACCGGTGTAGGGAACCACTACTCGGGCATGGAGCCCGGCCATGGGCCGGGCTTGGTCTGAGTAACTCGGCTTGACTCGAGAGGTCCTGGCCGATGTATTTTTTGCTATTTCTTTTGTTTTTCTTCCATGGATTTTTTGTTATTTCTTCTCTTCTACTGCTTTCATTAAATTTTACCTTGAAGGAAGCATGGAACCTGCCTTCCAGTTTTCAAAAAAGCGGACCGCCCAACGCTTATGAGGCTGCCTAAGTGGTCTAGAAGGCTTGGGCGTATTGTCCAGGCTTAGGCGGCCAACTGGGCGGCAGTCCCTTGGCGGGCGTGTAGGCGGTACAGAACCCACGTAGGTGGGCGCCCAACGGCCGCCCGGGGCTCGTGCCTCGCTTAAAGGCGAAATTTTTTTTTTTTTTCGTTGTATTAATTATTTTTGAAACATTAAGGGTTTTAAGAATGGGTTTTAGGTTCATTTGAAACCTAACCACAAGAACCCATTTTAGAGAGAAATAAACCTCAAGAAAACTAAATTTTGTGACTTTTATTGGATTGAAATGTCTCTCAAAGTTACGAAAAACGGATCCAAACATCGCCCAGGTAGATTTGATTTAGTTTTAGAGTTTTATAATCCTATTAGAGCGTTTTTTTTATTATTTTAGCACCAGAAAATATCTCAGAGGTGGGAGTTTGGAGTTCGAGTAGTCAAAGTAAGTGCAAAAATTTATTTTTTAGATTGCTTATTTTATTTTGAGATGTCTTTTCAGGATCTCGCCGAAGTGGAGATCCGGTTTGGAAATATGGATGTAACCGAATTCCAATGACAAAAATTGTATTAGATGCAATTTTTGTGAAAAAGATATGAAATGGGGCATAAACCGGTTTAAGAAACATTTTGGCGGTATTAAGGGGGATGTTGCCCCTTGTAAAAATGTTCCTGAAGCTATCAAAGAGGAGATTAAGCAATATATTTGTTCTCTAAAACAAAAACAGGAACAAATTCCTTGTCATTTGAATAGATCTATCTCTGCTACTTCTAGAAGAAGTGATCTGGGTTGGAAATATAGTTATAACCCAAAACCAAACAATAAAAATTGTATAAGGTGTAATTTTTGTGAAAAAGATACTAATGGGGGTATTAACCGATTCAAGAAACATCTTGCTGGTATTAAAGGGAGTTGCTTTTTGTAAAAAGGTTCCTGAAGCTATTCGGGATGAGATTAGACAACTTCTGAATTTAAAAGAATCGGAAAGTGATGAAAATGAGCCTTATTCTGTGAAAATATGTTCTCCAGGTTCTTTTAGAAGTGGTGATCCGGGTTGGAAGGATGGTTATAACTCGAATCTGAATGACAAAAATTGTATTAAATGTAATTATTGTGGAAAGGATACTAATGGGGGCATTTACCGGTTTAAAAAACACCTTACCGGTATTAAGGGGGATGTTGGCCCGTGTAAAAATGTTCCTGAGGCTACCAGAGAGGAAATTGTACAATATTTGAGTTCAAGGAAGAACAAAAAGACGGATAAGTGTAGAGCAGCCAAGACTCCTAGGGCCTCATCTGCACATACTAGTGAGAGAGAGGTAGAAGAAGAGGAGGAGAAAGAGGCGTATTCAGAAGAAACAGATGAGGACGAGCGTTGTATTGAAGAGGGAGATGACTCTGATGATGATGGCCTCGATTCTGCTACATATGATGAAGCTTACCTTATTCCTTTTGATGATGATGATGGTGGTGATGGGGATGTAGGCCTTGAAAATGTCTTGAGGTCTACCCGAGAGGAAATTGTACAATATCTGAGTTTAAAGAAGACAAAAAAGCGGAAAAGTGTAGAAGCAGCCAAAGACTCTTAGGGCCTTCATCTGCACATACTAGTGAGAGAGAGGTAGAAGAAGAGGAGGAGAAAGAGGCGATTCAGAGAAACAGATGAGGACGAGCGTTGTATTGAAGAGGGAGATGACTCTGATGATGATGGCCTCGATTCTGCTACATATGATGAAGCTTACCTTATTCCTTTTGATGATGATGATGGTGGTGATGGGGGATGTTGGCCCTTGTAAAAATGTTCTTGAGGCTACCCGAGAGGAAATTGTACAATATCTGAGTTTAAAGAAGAACAAAAAGACGGAAAAGTGTAGAGCAGCCAAGACTCTTAGGGCCTCATCTGCACATACTAGTGAGAGAGAAGTAGAAGAAGAGGAGGAGAAAGAGGCATATTCAGAAGAAACAGAGGAGGACGAGCGTTGTATTGAAGAGGGAGATGACTCTGATGATGATGGCCTCGATTCTGCTACATATGATGAAGCTTACCCTATTCCTTTTGATGATGATGATGGTGGTGATGACTGAAGAGTGAAGACTCTTGGTGTTTAGTGTTGACTGTTGAGTGTTGACTATTGTGTCCTAGACTGTATATTTTCAGAATTTCTGTATATTTTTTTTCTTATTTTTAGTTTCTACTTTCTAGTTTCTAGTTCTACTATTTAACTTTTATTTGTACAGTCTACAGTGTATCAGACTATCAGTGTATGCTTGTATTGTTTTACTGTTTTAGCATTGTATGAAAATATGGATTATGATCTTATGGATTATCAAAATTCTCTTCTCGACTTCTATCTTCTTTTTTTAACTGAGATTATGGTCTTATGGATTATTAAAATTCTTATGGATTATGGTCTTATGGATTATCAAAATTCTTATGGATTGATCATTATCAGTTATCATTCATCAGATTTTTTTCTTTCAACTAGATCGCCCAGGTTTTGGGTGGCCGCTTAGGCGTTAGGCGGCCTAGACCCCCATGGCAGCTTGGGTGCCGCCAAGCACTTTTTGAAAAAACTGCTGCCTTCTCTGAAACTATGTTTTTATCCATCCCTACCCTTTGTGGAAAGGCTTCTTCAAAATCTAGGATTTGGTCTCACCCTCCAGGCTTTCACTACTTCTGGACATGGCTAGCTTTCCTTGCCATTTTAGCTACTTTCAAATTTATACCATTTGCCAAAAAATCCAGAAAAGGCGTCAAAATCTTGGCTGAAATCTCCTATGATTAATTTTGGGTAAAGACAGTGGTGCCTCGGCATCGACTTCACAAAGAGTAGAGAGAGAGAGAGGAAGGGGGAGAGTGAAGGGTACACTATTACCTGCCTGAGAGATATAGAGAGACAGATTACCTGATCGGGTTAACAAAAACCCGGTCGGGTAGTAGATAAACCGCCCGAGTACGAGACCCACTCGTGTTGGTTAGGTAGGGGGTCTAACCCCTGGCGGTAACCTGGCCAAGTCCGGGTCGACCCGGGCGGTTTTGCAAACACTGATTTTATGATTCTTGAGGTAAAACATTTATATCGTAACATAAATTGAGAGTTGGTTTGGTAGTTTAGTTTCAATTGACATTTTTCCTAAAAAAAGGTAAAATACGATTAACTGTACCCCAAATAAAAAAAAGCACATTACAAGAGGTGCAATTTATGCAATTTTTCAAGTTAAAATGAGGGTAATGTTTTTCCTAGCTTTCATCCATATCCTACTCAAACAACAAGAAACCCATTTTCAGGTAATGTATTCGACAATAATGTATTTCGCCAGTAATGTATTTCTCTAGACAATACATTTCTAGGCACCCAAACGGCCCTAAGAATGCTTTTCTTGCAACGACTTCCCCGTTATTTGGTGATGGATCCATCTTTGGTTTGTCGCATAAAGCTT
The DNA here is from genome assembly GCF_000471905.2 of Amborella trichopoda. The sequence goes on from NW_006499048.1 coordinate 55,586, forward strand.
ATTGTATAGGCTTAACGAGATAGGAGTTTTTGAGGCAACTTAGCAGAAGCTTTGGCTCTGTTGATCGAACTCAAAAAGTAAAAGCTGGGGTTGAACTTTACTTATTGAAGCAACTTCCAGAATGTCATTAATTGAGCCAAAAAATCCTCCTGTTTTTGTTGGACTTTTGAACACCTCTTCGACGGGTTTTTTGATATTCTCCAATCCTTCTGAGTTACCTTTGGGCATAGAGAAAGGCATGCTCACGCAGACTTCCTAGCCAAAAAATGGGCGTCGGATAAGAGCTATGTGTATCTAGGCCTTCCTCCTACGACAACATTTTTGACAAGCTAACACATCTGTATAAGGTCCTTGCGAGTCACCATTCGGCACGCGTGGAGAAAGGCAAATGCTCATGCAGACTTCGTAGCCAAAGAACATGCATCCAAATGAGAGCTCTGCATATCTAGGGCTTCCTCCTATGTAGGCATTTTTGACAAGCTAACATTTCTGCACAAATCTCACACTTTTGCCATTGTTTTTCATTTACACACGACAAGTTGTATACTTTTACCGATTTTAATACAAAGTGTTATTTCAGAAAAGAAAACTGAAGACGTCATAAATGTGGTTGCTTCGAGCGTTATCTTTTTTGTGTCAATTTGCTTCCAGGGAGGTGTCAGGAGTAGTTAGTAACATTGTCTTATTATTTGTAATACGTTTGGATGTTCTTCTTCTAGTTTATGTGCAATGTTTCACTGTGTTATATGATTTGGTTTAATTACAACATTTGGACATAAAATTCTCATTACTGAATAGAATATACTTTAGAGTCTAGGCCTTATATAGCTAGCTCATCTTGTTGAGGAAAAGGCTGTTAATTCGTCACTTGAACACAATGTTTCAAAAAGCGGATTGCTCAATGCTTGGGCGGCCGCTAAGGCGGTCTAGCAGGCCTAGGCACCCAAAAAAGGCGGAAAATCCTAGGTGCCCTCCTAGGTGCCCAAGAAACCGCTCAATGGCCAAATTTAGGCGGTCGCCCAAGGATTGTGCCCCGCTCAAAGGTGGAAAAGCCACTCGATAGGGGCATTTTGTGTCATTTTTTTTTATACAAGGGGCGAAAAATGTGGATTTTAGGTTCATTTGAAACCTTAAACTCAGTAAAGCCTATTTTAGAGAGAGAAATCCCTCAAAAAACTAGTTTTTAGTGATTTCTTTCGGATCGAAAGGTTTCTCAAAGTTGTGAGAAATTGATCAAAACATCACCCATTGATATTAGATTTAATTTGTGATGTTTTATAAATCTATTGGGGGGTTTTTTAGAAGATTTTGAGTCCTTAGAAGCATCTTTGTGGTGGAAGTTTGGAGATTGAGCAATTAAAGTGATTTTTTTATTGCTTGTATAAGTTGTATTATTTTGATATGTCTTCTTCGGGATCTAATAGGAGTGGTGATCCCGGTTGAAAATATGGATACAACCAAGATTCTAATGGTAAAAATTACATAAGATGCAAGTTTTGTGAGAAGGATACAAAAGGGGGCATAAACCGGTTCAAGGAACATCTTGCCGGTATCAAGGGGGATGTTGCCCCATATAAAACGACTCCTGATGCTGTTAAAGAGGAAATTACAAATTTTTTGAGTATGGTGAAAGTGAAAAAAGATGAGAAATTTGCTTCATAGCAGAGAGTAGGTTTGGGGTTCGGGTAAGTTATGATGATGATGGTGATGAGGAAGGGGAGGGATGTCAAGAGGTAGAACAATCCATTATTAGGGGGAAGGGAAAGGGAGTTGTAATTGCTTCTAGTTCGGAGAGTAAGAAACCTCGGGTTAGAGGCCCTATGGATAGTTTTTTGCCCTGGCCTGACCTTGAGGTTGCAGGAGAGAAAACAAAGAAGCAAACCACTATTGAAAATATAATGAAGAAGGAAGAGAGAGATTGAGTTGTTTTTTTTATTGCTACATGGTTTTATGAGGCGAGCATTCCTTTCAATACTACTTGCCTAAGCAACTTCTATGCCTTAGTAGAGGCAATTGGCCAATTTGGGCCTGGGATGAAACCCCCAATCCCATATGAGCTTTCAGAGCCTCGTTTGAAAAAAACAGTGAGTGTCACAAAGGATGCTGTAAAAGTTAAGAAGGATGCATGGGCTCAGTATGGAATTTCTATTATGACTGATGTTTGGAGTGATAGGAAGAGAAGAAGTCAGATGGATTTGCTTGTGAACTGTCCTTAAGGGACTATTTTTTTGAGGTCTATTGATGCATTTGATTATATCCATGATGCCCATTACATAAAGGGAATCAAGGAGGTTGGGGAGCATCTTGTTGTACAGGTTGTCACAGACAATGCTGCTCTTAATGTTGTTGCTGCTAATTTGTTGCGCATAGCTTATCCTAGAATCTTTTGGATACCATGTGCAACACATTGTATAGACCTCATGCTTGAGGCTCTTGGAAGTTTAACCGAAATATCAGGTGTAGTGAAGAAGGCAAAGTCAGTTACGAATTTCATTTATAGCCACCATCTCACCTCCAGCATGATGCGTAGATTTACAAAAAAGAAAGAGATTGTGAGGCCTAGGGTCACGAGATTTACGATCTGGTACTTATGCCTAGATAGCATATATTCGAAGAGAGTGCAATTGAGGCAGATGTTTACCTCGAATGACTAGAGTGCATGCACGTGGTCCAAGGATTAGGTTGGGAAGAAGGTGAGAGATATTATCCTTTCTAAGGCTTTTTGGCGATAGTTGAAGGGCGGTCTTAAGGTATTTTTTCCTCTTGTCAAAGTCCTTCACATAGTTGATAGTGACAAGGCTTCTATGGGCTACATATATGAGGCCATGGAGGAATACAAGAGAGAGATAGTCCAAAATTTTGATGATGATGAGAACCGCTATAAGCCTGTTTGAGAGATTATGGATGAGAAGTGGGATAGGCAGCTACATCGGCCATTGCATGCAGCTGGTTATTATTTGAACCTAGCTTTTTTTTTATGTTGACAAGGATATGCACTCAAATGGCACAATTATGACTAGATTTAATAAGTGTGTAGATGTGCTAGTCCTTGATCTGGAGATCCAGGATATTATATGTGCTGATAAGTGGATAAATTACAAGTGCTCATTAAAGAGTTTTGGGAGTCCAATGGCGATGAGGCAAATGACCAAAATTGATCCAGGTAGTAATAATATTCTTAAGTTCAAGTAATCAAGTTTTATTTTTATAATTCTATTATTTATTCATGATTTTATTCTATATCTTTGCTGCCAATTGGTGGAGCCAACATGGGTGTAGTTCTCCAAATTTACAAAAGTTGGCCATTCAGATCTTAAACCTAATCACTTCTTTATCCGTTTGTGAGCGCAATTAGAGTACTTTTGAAGGGGTAGGGGTAATTTGTATAATTGCATTAGTAATTTAGTGCTTTAGTAGTTAATTAGTTATTAGTTTTTGATT
>NW_006499036.1:0-30305 GCF_000471905.2 Amborella trichopoda
AAAAATATCACTATTTAAATAGACTATTTTTCAGAAAGACGATGTCACTTACCCACAAATACTTGAGAAGGAGCTTCCGATAAAAATTTGGCTAGAGAGAGGAGTTCACTGTGTTTCGACCAGAGAGAAAAATCTCATAAGTTTTCTAAGGTAGAAGTCCTCATCTCTCTGAATTTAAATTCTACTAATATATTATTTTATTCTTTTATTACGTTACAGGTGTGAGCGTTAGGTTACGCTTTAAACGACTAAAGCCCACGTCCTTTAGTGGACCTGGCAAGCGCAAAGAAGCTTTTAAACAAAAAGCTTTGAAAAGTAGAGATGGTCCCTAAGGACCATCATGTTCAAACGAATCATCATGTATTAAAAGTTTATTTTCTTCTTCTTTTTTTCTTTTTTTTTTTTTTTTCTAAAAGTTTAGGATTGTTACAGTGTCTGACCGGCCTTAAAAAAAATGTGAGGGTAGCATTTTATTGACTAAGAAAACTCACCAAGTTTCTTCTCGATCAGTTAAAGTTAAGGCAGATTAGGACGAAATTCACTTTGCGAAGCTAGTTCCTCTCATGCTGAAAATACACCTCATACCTGGAGCCCTATTGCTGAGGCTTCTAACAAGTGTCAGACCACTGCCATTGGTTCTGAAATGCCCAAACACCCTTAGATACCATTTTTTTGCTTGTTTGGACCATTTTGGGCCTAACTTACGATAAATGGATGGGTTTTACTCTATTTTAGTGTAGCTCGGTGAACAAGTTTCCATTAATGGAAACTATTCTAGTCAATTTCGGGATTTCCTTGTGAAAATCATAACTTTCTCATCTTAAGGACAATTGAGCTGTTGCGGATCTCATCAAGCCATTCATTTTGGTATATGGCACGACTCATGACGAAACCCGAGATGGGAGAATTTTTAGATAGAAGTTTGATTTCTAGAGAGACATCCCTTGATTCAAAGGGCAGTATCTTGAAGCCTCAACATCGGATCACCTTAAATGTGAGTCCATTGCGACCGCATTTCATAGGGCTTCGTTTTGAGGTAAAATTTGTGCAAGATCGACTTAATTTTGAGTTCAAAAGAGGCAAGTTTTTTGATCGTCGGAATCCCATTTTTCGGTGATCTTCCCAATTTGGAAAGTGCCCAAACGGTGACCAAATCGGGGGATTTTCGTTGCAAAACGATCACAACGAACTCGCCTTCTATTTTCTATAAAAAGAGAAGACTAAAGACATGATGGATCGTCCTACTGCAATGCTCGAAGTTCAAAAGGTCATGAGTTTGACCAGATGTTTTGATCAACCTCGAAACAACGATTCAAGCTCAATAATGGTTATCAAAATGATCGTCATCATTTATGTGGTGTCTGATAGCCCAAATTGTTGTAAAAAATCTCCAAAAAATGCCTCAAGGCATGGAAATGGCATGAGGCCACTCCAAGAGAGATGGATGTGTCATTTTCCAAAATGTACTTAGGGGTAAAATGGTATTTTATACAGAAAATGGGATTTCATTTTTAATTCATTTAATTTATAATTATAAGCAATTTGGTCAAGTTTTGGGCATCCTATATAAGTTCTCTACACATTTTTGTAACCTAGTTTTCGAAATTTGATTAAAAATTTGAGTTATTGCCCTTCAAGCTCTTGCTTGTGTTATACTTCCAAAATCAATAGAGAGGAGAGAGAAATATTTTGCAAGAGAGAGAATACCCTTGGTACTTCCAACTCCGAAACTTCCAATTTCCTACTCCCTAGACCACCTTAGCCTAAACTACTTGCTACTCCCTAGACCACTCTAGCCTAAACCACTTCCTACTCCCTAGATCACCTAAGCCTAAACCATTTCCCTACTCTCTAGACTACCCTACACCAAACCACCTTATCCTAAACTACCCCATACTCACTAGATTATCTTAGACTAAACCATACCTCACCTTAAACCATATACCCAACCTAGCTCACCAAGACCTAGCCCTCATTTCTCTCAAGAGCTATCAAGGAGTATGGACCAAGCCTAGCATCCGGACTCAAGCCTTCGACTCGTCCCTAGGTAGCCAATCCATTTTTTCTCTCTCCTCCTTTCTTCTCTCTCTCTGCTCTCTTCTTTCTTTCTCTTCTTTCCCTTTCCCTCTTCTCTCTTATTTTATCTTTCTCTCTCTCTCAACAACAACTAAGTTTTTGCCCCGTCCTCCTCTCTCATTCTCTCTCTCTCTCAGGACAATAGCTAAGCTACTGCCATGTCCTCCCCTCTCTCACTCTCTCTTTCCCCCCTCTCTCTCTTCTTTTTCTCTCTTTCTTCTTCTCTCTCTCTTTCTCTCTCTCAGGATATCGATTAAGTCGTTGCCCCATCCCCCTTTTTCTCGTTCTCTATCTTTCTTTCTATATCTCTCTCTTTTTCTTTCTCTCTTTCTCTTGTCTCTTCTCTCCTCTCGAGACAGTAGCCATTGTCTTGCCCCCCCTCTTTCTTTCTCTCAGTCTCTCTTTTTCCTCTCTCTTCTCTCTATGCCTCTCTTTTCTTCCTCTCTCTCTCCCTCTCTCTCACTCCCGTTGTGACAACGGCTTGGTCGCTGCCCTTCTTCTCCCCATCTCGTTCTCTCTCCCTCACTCTGTCCCTCTGTTGCACCCCCTTGTTTCTCTCATTCTCTCTCTTTTCTTTATCTTTTATCTCTCTCTTCTTTCTCTCTCTCCCACTCTCTCTCCCCTCACCTTAGGACATAGACTGGGTCGCTACCCTTCTTCTCCCCCCCTCTTTCATTAACTCCCTCTTTCTTTGCCCCTTCTTTCAATCATTTTCTTTATTTTCTTCCTCTCTCTCTTTTTCCTTTCTCTCTCTCTCTCTCTCTCCTTCATCTCGTGATAACTGCTAGGCCACTGCTCTTCTTCTCCCCTCTTTTCTCTCCCTCCCTCCCTCTCTCTCTCTTCCAACCTCACTTTCTCTTACTCACTCTTTTCTTCCTCTCTATCTCTGTCTCCCTCACTGTGGCATAGCGACATAGCCGTTGTCCCCCTCTCTTCCTCTTGTCCTTTATATCTCTATCTCTCTCTTCCCTCCTTTCACATTCTCTTCTCTCTCTCTCTCTCCCCTTCTTCTACCTTCTCATTCTGTTTGTCTCTCCCCCCTTGTTCTCCCTATGTCCCTCTCATTCTCTCTCTTTTTCTTTCCCCCCTTTTCTCTCTCCTTTCTCCCTTTTCTCATTCTCTCTCCCTTCTTATCCTCTTCTTCCCTCTCTCTTCACTCTCTTCCTGCCTTTTCTTGCATTCAATTTCTCTCCCTCATCTCTTATAAATCTACTTCTTTTCTACTCTATTCACCTTTCTAAGATTATACAACTCTTGTGAAGTTCTTGGGAGGTGAGCTTTTAGTAGTCTAGAGCTACAGAATGCACTCTCAATCTTCAAAAGATCGATATCTTAGATCTACAGATCTCATTTTCCATATCTTTCAAGAGTAATCTTAAGTTAATCTTCTCTTTCCCTTCTTTATTTATCCTCTTCTCAGTTACTTATTCGAGTGCCCTTAGGAAGTGAGCTCTTGATAGTCTAGAATTTCAAAACGCACTCTCCATCTTTGAAAGTGAGCTTTAAATAGCCTTGAAGTACACATTGCACTCTCTTGGATCCCCTGGGATACTTGTGGCCTCCAAGCCCAATATCTTTCTTGTCTGCGGTAATACATCTTGGGAGAGGTGACGTTAGTAGGTTACCCATTGTTTTGGTCAAACTCCTCTTATCTTCTACTTTTCTTTTCCTCCATGCCCTTGAATCTCTCAATCCATAAACGCAACCCCTACCCCTCAAACCTCTCAAACCTCTCATCCCTAATTGGAGACAAGCCAAGGGACATCCTTCAAAATCCATAGATAAGTGGGTTTACATAGCTGTGTAGTGAAGAGAGAGGGCTGAATTCAAACAGATTTGCAAGAACAGTCAGAGGGATTTCTAAGTGATCTAAGACGGAAAATCACCCAAAGGTGTTCCCGATCCCAATCAATAAGGTTAGGAGCTTGAGCCTTCATTTGCCAACTAAAATCTCTCTTGTGTTGGTTCCTATCCACACTTCGTGCACATGCACACAGAGGATTCCTTTGACAGGGTTACCCATCTCGGGCTGACCCGAAGCAACGAGAAATTAGGCCCAAAATCTACCCTTATTGGTTCTTCTATTTCATTGGGAATTCGGTGTCCCGTTTGATGGATCAACTTGAGTATGGGGTGCCCCAATTAACAGAGTCGTGACCTTGCCCCTATTTCTCTGTCCCACTTAAATGGGTAATCCTTTAGGCTTTTCTCTATTGGATTTTTCAAGGTTCAACACTTCATCCCACTTAAGTTGGTTATCAAGAAAACCATATGAAGGTGGTGGAGGTGGTCCCCTTTGATATTATAGGGGATCAACTTCTGGTTATTGAGAAGGTAAAAAGTTTGAATCTTTGAGAGCGGTGAAATTTGGACCTTTCACCTCCCCATCATTCTTTGCTAGGCCTTCTTTAAAATATGGTTCAATTTATTCCTCCAAGCTTGATTCCTCATCCCCCATAAGTGGGTCTGTTAGGATGTCTGGTAAAGCTAACCGGGTGGACCTCTAAGTATTTATGGAGATTTACCTCCTTCGCAGTTCTTGAGGCAACAAATTTCCTTTGGAACTTAGATCTTCATTCTTTTGATTGTCCTTCATCATTGATTTTTTATTTACTCCTCATTAGGCAACTTGTTCCTTTATTTCTTTTAAATCATGGTCTCGAGACTAAAGCATTCCTCATTACTCAACCTTTCCTAGATTACATCTTTCATGGACAGTTTCCTACCGACAAAAAGGAAAGCCTGACCCTAAAAAGGTGTGCAACAAGGTTCACAATCCTAAACGATACGCTTTATACACGATCATATGATGGGATGTTGTTACGATGTCTATCAGAAGAGCAAGGACATGCAATTATGAAAGAAGTGCATGCCGGTGGATGTGGGATGCACCAGTCTGGACCTAAACTCTATTATCAACTTCATTGGATTGGCTATTTCTGGCCAACGCTGGCAAGGGATTCATTTGATCATGCCAACCATACCATGCGTGTCAAATATATGCTAACTCATTCGTTAGCCCTTTGCATCCAACCCTCATGTATGGCCATTGTCCAAGTGGGGAATGAATATCATAGGGCCAATAACCTCAACATCAATTGGGAAACCATCTTTATATATTAACCACCACCGATTATTTCTCAAACTGGGTGAAGATCGTTCCCCTCTGGAGGGTAACTGAAAAGATTGCAACATATTATGTTTGCCAACACATCAAATATCTAATTGGAATACTACTAGATAGGTTCATCTCTAATAAGGGCTCCTCTAAAATTGACAATGTGAATTAACACAATTTATATAGTTTAAAATTTTTCTTTTTGGTTTCCTCCCATGATGATATGTTGCTCGCCTAGTCCCACAGGTTAAAAGTTGCAACAGAGTTTGTTTGCCAACACATCAAAAATCTAATTGGAATGCTACTAGATAGGGGCATCTCCTCTGAATTGACAATGTGAATTAACACAATTTATGTCGTTTAAAATTTTTCTTTTTGGTTTCCTCCCATAACGATACGTTGCTCGCCTAGTCCCATAGGTCTAGAGTTATAGAAACCATCTTTGGTGTTTGAATCATTGGGTGCAGCACCCGACTCTAGATGCCAAGATGCGCTCTAGGGGTCGGTTGCATGTTCTCAAACACAACACATGCATATTCCAGATTTCCCTCATGATTCTGATTGAAACTACAATTCTTAGTAATATTCCCAACTTTTGTGTATACATAATATTGTCTCTCCTCTCTCTTTCCCTGATAATTATTTTCTAGTCTCCTCTCTCCCTTCTCTTTTCCTCATTCTTTTTTTTATTATTGAATCTTCACTTCCCCTTGATTGGCTTAACATAAGGTTTAGAATTTACAACGTGCTTCGCATCTTTGGGTGCCGGTGCATTGTGTGCATTCTTTTTCTCCTAGAATTTAAGCTAAGTAACAGGCTCCTCTAGCCTTAGAGCAGTCTCCCTAGCAGCAAGGGAAGCTACAAATACCTCTTGAGGCAAGGAGAGTATTTAATAAGTAAACCACTTGCATGGGTTCACTAGGTTGCATCTCAATTGCCTCCAACTCATGAACCAAGGCTCTAAACGTGTACACATGCTAGGCTATCTTCCCTCCTTCAAGTATCTTTAGATCATTATACTTCTTCATGACTAGAGTCTTCCTCATGAGAGAAGGATCAACAAATTCCTTCTTGAGCCATGCATCCCTTTTGCAGTCTTGATTGGCTTATACTTTGATGCATATAGTTCATGCATAGCCACGAGTACTATATACCTTGCTAGCATATTTTTGCACTCCCACTCAGCATATGCATCTCTCGTAGCTTGAGATGCATTCCCTATAGGCTGAGATGGTGGACACTCAGTGAGGATATTATGCAAACCCTCCTTATAAAGCACATAGCTTGTTTTGCGCTTCCATGAGGCATAGTTTGTGTCATCAAACCTTTTGGTCTTTAAAATTTCAGCAATAAAAATTCTAGTGGCCATGTATTCTTGTCGCAAAAATAGAAAAATTAAAATAATATAAAATAAATAGTGGCAGCAATAAACCCTTGTTCGGATATTAATGAAAGTGACAATGCCAACTAACATGGTTTATGTAGTTTAAAGTTTTTCTTTTTTCAAACCAGCTAGGACACTTATATAAGTCCAAAGATTACATTGAATACTCAAATAAACAAATACGAACTCAAATTTGGATTCTCACATGCTGCCACTTTTACAACTCTTTATTTCATAACAAAACTTGAACTAGGGAACAAGAAAATTAAATGGTAGTAAATTGAAAGGGACGCTAAAAAATTGCCTCAATTGGACTTGATACACCCCATTCCTGGTTTCCTCCATCGATGATGTATGAGATCAAGGTCTTTCTCAGATCTCATAAGTATGAGAAGCTTTGACTGAAAAACCTTATAATGAATATGACATCATGCGGAACACACTTAGGTTTCTCTTGTATCTCTATGAGTGCGACATGCTCCTCTATGTCTTTACGAGATTGGCTATGGAGCGTGCTCCTTTGTGTCTCTTAGAGAGGCCCTGAGAGATGCAAAGAGCAAGAAGAAAGAGATGAGAGAGAGGGTGGCGTGCCCCTTGAGGAGAGAGAGAGCTCTATGTCATGATATGAAATTGGACCCCAATGAAAGATTATATAGACATGGTTAATGTTTAGGTATCTAGGGTTTGTGCACCCTTACGGATATTTGATCTAAACCATTGATCAAATGAGACCTATGGGGTGAGAGATGTTAGCCTTACAATTCATAGATCACCCATCATGATCTAATGGAAGGTGCTAAAACCTTATCCGTCAACTTCATTAATCTAATCCCATCAAAATTTAGTGTTGTAGACACCCCATTTTAAAACTGGCTAATTCTGTAGTTTTCCTGAACCCATAGGACCACACTATCCTAGTAAACCTCCAACCATAGTCCATTCTGCCTACCCTGTGATCTAGAACCATACTGCCTACCCGGTGACCCAAAATCCTGTAGATACCTTGTTTTACCAGAAAAATCACCGAAAATAGTAAAATAACTCTTTTTAACCCAAAGTTTCTCTTGAAGCTTCACAAGAGCCTACACTACATACCCGAACAAAAAACGTTCAATTTTGATCAGATTTGGTCTAGGCAAAACTGGCAGTGCCGCCTAGCCCAGACTGGGCGACACCATTGGTGTCGCCCACCAGTGTGGGCGACGAGTGTCGCCCAACCCAGTTTGACTAGAAATCATCAGTTTTTGGCCTGACAATTCACTGATTAGACTTGAACAAGAATTTTCCATTTTAGGCAGTCCTAGCTTGGGTGACACTGCTAGTGTCACCTAGTCAAGACTGACCCAAAATGGACAATTTTTTGCAGGCGGCATCTTGACAACACTAGAATCTACCCTGCATCAGAAATTTCCATTTTTTAGCCGTCCTGACTTGGGAGACACTACAAGTGTCGCCTAGCTCTGACTGCCCGGAAACAATAGCTTCTGCATGCGCCCCTAGCTATTTTGGGCCAAATTTCCTGAATTTGACCAATTTTAGCTGAGCGACACCATTTGGTGTTGCCCAGGCCTGGGACCCCAAAAATGGCAGGTTCAGGCTAGTGATTTTTTAGTGGTAGTAAGTTGTTCTTTTGAGTTGATTCCCAAATCTATAAAAGGATATTTTTCATGGCTATTGGGGGGAGGTCAGAAAAGAATTAGCTCAAAAAAACCCTAGCTTGGAAATCCTGACAAAAACCTTAAACCTAAGCAGCCTAAACTTACAACTATCCTTAGGGCAGAAACCCCTTTCAACCAGACTAAGGTCAGGTCAACACACCCATTCAACCAGGCAAAGGCCTGGTCAACATCTGGAGAAAGAGAGGCAAATAGGACACCGGTTCTGATACGAGCGAGCCCTCGAAGGCTCGGGAGTCCCAGGGCATCTGGCCCGATTTGGCATACTTATTTACTTTTCATTGCTTCCTTTTTTGCTTTATTTCATTTTAATTAAATTAGACTAACTTTATTGCTTCTTTATAGTGTTTCAAACTTCGGATCATGCTGACGCTACCACTGATCTGAGAGCAGGTTTGCTTGTCTCTGAGTAGATCTAGCCTCATATCAAAATTCAATTTTCCCCACTTTCGCTATCATCTTTTAAAAATCAGTTTGTGGTGTTCAGATTCGAGGGATCTTCTTTTGAAGATATCTTTGATTTGCATCATAAACAAGTGTAGAGAAAAGGTAATGCACTTGCCTTTTATTTTCAATTAAATCTCTGCACATGCTTCTTTTGAAAAGTCAATTAGCCTTATTACAAAACGTTCATATTTTATTTCAATCAATTTGAATGCCCCATCATGCAAGCTAACCAAAATAGAAAGAGAATAAAAGAGGTGGGATGTTCGACCCATGGGGCACTTGTGGCCCCCACGTACTCCCCAAAGTGTGCTAGAAAGATGGAGCCCATGGAATATAATGCCCCCCCCCCCCGCATGAATTAATAATTTTAAAATTATTAAATGATTTTCATAAAACAATAAGTATTTTTTTTCTCTCCGAATAATTAAATACCTTAAAATACAATTTAAGCTTCTATTTGCAAAAATTAAAATATCCAAAGACTTCTAAAAATTTAGTAAAAAATAATTTATGATCAAATTAATTATTTTTAAATCAATTTGATGGGAATCAAATCCAACTTCATAAAAGGAAAATATAAAAACACTAAGGCACTCCATCTCTACTAGTGACTATGTCCCATACTCTTTCTCAAACTGACCTAGTAGTTCTTATGATCCACAGTCTATCACAGAGGCTCATGATTGGGTTATGAAAGCCTGCCAATAGGTAATGGGAACACAATCCTAGTCTGTAGATTACAAGTTCCCCTTAAGACAAGTCAAGGTCACACAGACCTTGCACACACATCGCAATTAGCACATGGGGGCTATCTCTTGCACATGTACATTTAATGCCCTAAATGATATTCTTTCCCAGTACGATTATCATATGTACATGCTGCATGATGATCTATGATGAGGGTCTGGCCCTTGTCCCTTCAAGCTTATCAATCACACACAAAGGTCACACAATCCATTGACTAACTACCTTTGACATCTCTTCAACCTCATCATGGGGTAACCCTCCTAACCCTTCTCGATTGTATTATATGCTCATGAATCTTAGGATTTTTATAACTCAACTTGGTTTGGTTCGTTAAGCCTTCTTTGAGTCTCGACATTGAAACTCGCTAACTTCGATCTTTTGGACCATATAACTCCACTAGAGTTCATTGTTCCATTATAATAAATTAGTTACATGCTCTCGTAAGGCTTTTAAATGGTCACAAAAATATGTCATCTCCCACTTGGCCTTTGAAGGCCTTACAATATCTCTTCCTCACTCTCTCTCAACCCCATCCCATGTACTTATTTTACAAAAGTATTTTTAACTAGTCCCTTTGTTAAAGGGTCTGTAACTATTACCTCTATGGGAATGTATGTGATCTCGATCTCTCCAAGTTGTACCTCATTTCGAACATGATAATGATATGCTTGGATTGTTTTTTTGAAAACGTGTCTCCTTAGCCACACAAATTATGGCTTGGGTATCTCATAAGATCCTTACACATGCACATCATACATACTCAAATCGGAGTCGATTAAGGAACTTCTTTATCCATACCGCCTCCTTGACTGCGAGACAACATGCCATGTATTTTGATTTAATGCTGGATAATGCCACCACATCCTGTTTCTTTGATTTTTAAGAAACAGTACTGGTTAGGTGCCTCGATCTCGCCCTCCGAATCTAAATGATCTGGCGGCACATATCTCCGGTTTGGAAGACGCAGGACCTAAGGTCGCTCTCTCGGGAACCTTGTTCAAGAACAAGGGTAGGTATCCAACTAGTGAGAGGAATTTTTGGAGGTGAGGTGGGTACACCCCTCACCTGGATCTGTGACTTATTGGGGTCGACTCGCGCATGTGCCCTCTTAGGTCACGACAGAAAGCCCCCCAGTTGGTTCCGAATCGCCTGCCTTGTCCTGCAATCTCCTTGTTTTCTGCACAACACTACTATGGTTAATTTGCAAGACAAGTGGGTCGAAGGACCCACCGTTGTCTTAGGGCAATGCACATTCGTGTGGCTAAGAATGTGAGAAGTTAGGGTGATGACGTGGAAGGTTCAAACAAGGATAGAAAAGAGAAGGGAACTTGATGAAGGAACCAGACGAGCATGATAGCTGGACAGTGACTGACTTGGAGTGTTAGCAAGATGACATGGTACTCAAGACCAGTGCGACGGTAATACTACTCGAAACCAAGGTCGACATGACTATCCTAATCTGGTGTGGTAGCAAGATGGGTATGATACTCAGGACCAGCACGACGATAATACTGCTCGACAGCCAGACCGTTAAGGCAACACCAGACTGAGTCCACCCTCGGTCAAGTGAAAAGAGAATGAAGAAAATGCACGAGACGACGAAGAGAAGGGGTCCCAACGGTGCTAAGCATCACCACCCACAATCGTGGAGTAGCAGTGTCACCGCCCTTGGACGATGCTAGACACTACTGCTCACGGCTAGAGGGCGAGCAGTGAACTACCAACGGCATTGGGCATCGCCGTTGGGGCCACATAAGAAGGTAGTATACCCCTATGTGGGTGGCAATAGCCTCTTGTGAAGCGTGCGACGATAGCCATTTGCAAGGCGTGCGACGATAGTTCTTGCCAAGACACACGACGATAGGCACGGGATGTAAGAAGAGCCTGTGTACGGTAATAGGCATCGAGCACAAGAAGAAGGCTCGCAGACGGTGATAGGTACAGAACCCACGAAGGAAGCTTGTGGACGGCGATAGGCACCGAGCGAGCTAAGGGAGCTCGCGGACGATGATAGACACTTGTGAAGAAAGCTTGTGGATGACGATAGGCACAGAGAGCACGAAGGAGGCTAGTGGACGACGATAGGCTCCAAATGCATGAAGGAAGCTCACAGATGGCGATAGGCACCGAGTGCAGTAAGGGAGCTCACAGATAGCGATAGGCACCGAGCACACGAAGGAACCTCACGGACGGCGATAAGTGTTGCCGCGACCTCTAACGGGCAGTGATAGGGATCGTCATCTGCGTTAGGCGCACAACAGGGGGATACCCCTGTGGGCGGCAATAAGTTTCGCCGTCTGTGTTCTTCACTAAGGCATTGAGGATACATCTGCGGACGACGATGAGCAGCACCGTCTGCACACCTCGCTGAGAGATAGAGATGAACTAATGGACGGGGGAAAGGAGCTCGCACATGGCACTGCCATCACCATGCGCGACATGTGAAACCACTTGAAGGGGAAAAAAAAGAAAAGAAAGAGGCATGCGCGACACTGCCACTACCGTGCATGGCCTCTAAGGGAAGCTCAGACGAAGAAGAACAAGAAGAAAGAAAAGAAGAGAGAGAAGGTTTACCTTGAGCCCAGGGGTACCGATCTAGAAGTTTTTCTCTCCTTACTTTCTCTCTCTCTCCAAACGTAACCCAACAATGAGAAGGAAAGGGAATTGTACTGAGTAAAAAATTCTCTTTGATGAAGGGTTCAAGCCTTTGGGTGTAATGATGGTACGTGGTATATATAGAAATGTGCCCAAACATGGGTGGATTGATCAAAATTAAACTTAATTACTGGAAATTAAGATTTAACTGAATTAAAAGAAGTTAGAAAATAGGGTGAAAAATGATAAATTTGCCCCTTCTTAACAAGTTGTGGAATTCCAAGACAGTCCCTGTATTACCCTAGAACATGTGTGATTTTTCATTGGATGATCCGGGATTGTTCTGATGCCCGTTTGATTGAAAGGCGATTGTTTTATTGTGGGGCTCAACATGGCAATCGATTTGATACCAACTACGAGCCATGGATTATGTTTTCACGGCACGATCATGTGACTTGAAATTTGAATGAATCTTGAAATTTTGGATCGATTGTGTGCTCATTCCTTGATTTTTTTCTATGATTTCTTAGCTGGATCACACTGAGCATGCCGGCACAATGTGGGGCAACAAACACAGCTTGATTCCATGCCCGGACGATGATTTTGCAACTTTGGATTTTTGGCCGAAATCTAGAATTTCAGCGACAGAATTTGCAGTCATTTCATCGGTTTTGTGTGCGGAATCCGACCATTCATCATGTACGAGGTTCAGATTAGAGGTAGCCTTAGACCTTACGCATATGATGGAACTGGTTTCACATCGATCGAGTTCGCGAGCGGTGTGATTCGGCTGCTCGAGCGAGGTGCGATGCTACTAATTTTTCTGCAACTTCTTCACGGATCTGCAACTTCTCTCTAGCTTTTCTTTGTGCTCAGGCGTTGTCGCAGGGCGTGCCACATATCGAAAAGCTCGTCATGACGAGACGAACACGCTCCATCAAGTTTGAGCATGATCCAATCTCAGATGAGGGAGATATAAGCATCGCAAGTCACTATTCGTGACTGTTCCTTTAATGGAGTTTAGTTGTAGGGTGGCCTCTTGGGAATAGCGTGCGACTCATTTTGTTTCGCTCTTTTGCTTCTAACTTCTTCTTGGAATATCCGTTCAAGCTGAAATTTGACCCCTGAGGCTTTCAATCTTGTCTGATCTAATGGCAATGGTCCCACAACAAATTGAGATATCGAAAATATAGCTCTAGTTATAGGATCTGTTTTAGGGTGCTAGAGGCTGATTCTGCAGAAACTGTTTCTCAGTCTGCACTACCTTAAACAAGTTAGAATACGACAAAACTTGACAAGAGACTTTTGAAAGTCCTTATGAAGATCTTGGCCAGTTTTAGGGCTATTATGAGGCTGTCAGAATTTTCATTGTTTGTTAGGCTTTATTAGCCGGGGACCCATGGTGATGAAAAATGTCTTCCAATAGCATGGCCCACCAAATGTTGTGCTTCAAGAGAATTTGGAAAATTTCCCTTGGCTAGCCACAGGACTACATGAATGTCGAGGAGAGTAACTAGGATGCTTAGGTGTCTGGATGCAATGTACGGGTCCACCTGTTGAGACTTAAGGGGAGAACAGACTTTTGAGGGATCCTGTCGAAGTCCTCACCCTCGAGGGAATATTTTTGGTTTTGACAGCATGAGGATTTTATAGGGACCTCATTGGTTAGAATCGAGCCTATGTGGCGGCCAAGTGCTATGGACCTTTGGTCGACATTGTTTGCTGCTACACTAGGTTTTCTTTTGATGGTCAGGGTATCTCTGTAGGTCCCATTTAGTAGGGTCCAGTCGGGGGCTTCTGACCTATCCCAAAGATCTGGGCATGTTGGCTAGGGGGAAGTTTGGAGAGGTGGCCTCGTGGGCTCCATCCTGCCTAGTCAAAAATCTGGGCCTATCAGCTAAGGAAGGTTTTTGGCGAGGCGACCTCATGGTGAGGAATAACCTCGAAGTCTCTGGCAGGTTAGGCCTTGGCTTTGTCCATTTCTTGCCTTCATGGGGATCTGTAACATTTTGGAGGGGTCTTTCAGTTGTCGTCCTCACTCTCAAGGACTCTTGTTGTTTTTAGAGGTGAAGTGTGGGAGATCTTATGAGGCTCTCACTCCTGGGTGAGCCATTTTGTGTTGTGACAGGATTGGATGCTAGCAGTTGAGGATTTTGTGTAGACCTCACCAGTCAGAATTATGACTATTTGGCAATTGTGTGTCAGTTGAGGCTATGGTGCTATGTCAACCTGTTTTGTTGGTCTAAGCGCCCTTTGCGAGTTTTCACTTGAATAGGAGAAGTGGCACCATAAAGACGGTTTTCACCAACTTCCTTTGTTTTTGAGCTCTTTTACCTATGACCATGCGGCCATGTCTGCCCTTTTCATCCGTTTTTGCTCACGGTGCCCTTTTAGGGTTTTCACTGTGCCTGGGTTTTTTATTTTCACGAAAATATTTTACTCACAGTTTTGTGACCATGCCCGACCATCATTTTACTCATGGCGTTTCCTTGTCCAAGTGTACACCATGCCTTTTTTTTTTGTGAAGGCGTGTTTTGGGTCATGCCTTCGAGACCTGTGCAAATCCCTTTAACGTCATGCGGCCAGGAAGTGCACTATAGTTTAGGGTCATACATCTAGATCGTAGTGGTGATGAATGGTAGTCTGTGGAGGTCATGGAGTGAGTATGGTGGTGGTTTTGACCCACTTTGGGGAGATGGTGCGAGCTTGCCCATGAAAAATGGAAGATGTATGAAAGGTGGGTGAAAAGTGGTGACCCACTAGCTACCGTAGAGTATGGGAGGCGAGATGACTCGCCATTTTGTGAGCATGGGTGGGACTCACTACGGAATGATGAATAGTGGTGGTGAAGTGAATGGGTTTACTGGGGAATTTATGAAAGTGGTGTGCGCACACTAATGGGTCGGTTAGGGAAAGCGTGCGTGAAGATGCACGTAATGGGGGTGTGTGCATATGTGAGGGCATGTTTGAGGTCATGCCTCCGGGACCTGAGCAAAGTTGTTTAACGTCATGTGGTCAGGACACACATTATGGTTTAAGGTCATATAGCTTGGCCAGTGGTTATGCAGTTTAAAGTCATGCAACTAGGACCAGGCAGTTTAAGTCCGTGCAATTAAACCCCCGCTACAGTTTAATGTCATATAGTTTGGACCATGATGCTGAGCCTTTTAATGTCATGCAGCTAGGATGTAGACTATGGTTTATGATCATATAGTTCGGACCGTGGCTATGCAATTTAAAGTCATGCAACTAGGACTAGGCAGTTTAAGGTCATGCAACTAGACCTCCACTACAATTTAGGGTCATATAGTTTGGACCATGATGTTGAGCCTTTTAATGTCATGCAGCTAGGACGTAGACTATGGTTTATGTTCATATAATTCGGACCATGGCTATGAAGTTTAAAGTCATGCAGCTATGACTAGACCTCCGCTACAGTTTAAGGTTAGATAGTTTAGACCATGGCGGTGCAGTTTAGGGTCATGCAGCTGGACCACAACTGTGCAATTTAGGGTTATGCAACACAGACCATGTGTGGGTCGCCATGTAGGTGAAGCTGCATGGGGGATTGGTATGTGGATAGAAATTTGACTCCCTGGGGATCAAGATAGTTAAGGCTATACACAAATAGATAGATTTAGATGAAGATAGTGGCCCCATGAGGAGTGGCAAGTAGAAGCTAACTTCACTAGGGATTAAGAGGGTAAGTGTGACTCCCTTGGGGATGATGAGTAATGATATGACGTAACTCTGCTAAGAATGACAGGCCAAAGTACAGATGTAACCCCACTGGGGTTTGAAAAGATAAGAATGATCCTAACTTCCTAAGGATAGTCGGTCATAATAGGATGTGACTCCTACTGGGGGATGTTGGTGTGAAACAGACCCTCGGAGGATTGAAGGGGTAAGGGGACCCTCTTTTTCTTTTGCATAAACTTAACTTCACTGAGGATGTCGACGGAATACACCTGGTCAAAGAGGTGCGTCCATTTCACAATTAAGGTCATGAGTGTAGACTATTTGTCGCGCCGTACGTTACAGTTTTAAGGTCTTATAGCTCGGACCACGGCTATGCAGTTTAAAGTCATGCAGTTAGGACCATGCAGTTTAAGCTCGTGCAACTAGACCTCCGCTACAGTTTAGGGTCATATAGTTTGGACCATGCAGTTTAAGGTCGTGCAATTAGACCGTGGCTGTGCAGTTTAGGGTCATGCAGCTAGTACCAGGGTTGTGGTAAGGGAAAGTGACTCTCTTGGAAACCAAGCCATAACTGGAGACTTGACTCGTGAAGAGTGACACTAGGGTGTAGGGAATGAACTTCTTGGGGATGCAGGATGAAGGTCTAGATGGGAATGTTGTGGCATTCGCACGACGCTAAGTTTGGGAAGGCGCTCGCAGTGTTAAACCCTTGATGAAGGGCGCACGACATTAGCCACTAGGTGAGGCGCATGACACGTGCGACAACAACCCTTGACGAAGCACGCAACGATAGCCTCTGATCGAAGGATGCGACGATAGCTCCTTAATGAAGTGCCCGGCGATAACTCCTTGACGAAGAGCGCGACGATAGCTCCTTGACGAGGCGCACAGCGATAGCTCCTTTCGGGTCTCGGGCTTGACCCGCCCCGACCTGGTCTTATTGCTATCAGAAGCTAGGGACTGCATCATCTTTTCAACTTATGATGAGCAGTTTGTGGCACTGCTGAGTATAAAAGGGGGAAAATCCCATTTTACTGTTTTACCGAAGGGTAAAACAATTGAAAAGAGTTTTTAGAAGAGAGAGAGAGCAGAGCTTCTGGCAGGAGACTTCTGGTGAGAGTTTCCCGGCCAAAGTTTGCAGCATACAGGCCCTCAGGAGATTTCTAGTGAGCTTCAAAAGGTCGAGAGTCCTCGTGACGTGATTGCGAACATTTTCGAAGAGTGCCAAGGCTTCTTGAGCAAGGAACTAGGCTTCTCAGAGCCTTAGAGACATTTGCAGCGGTGCTCTGTCGAAGTTGTGGTGCTCTTTCGATAGTCCCGAGGCTGAAGGGGAGGTTGCAGTGGAATTTCGTTGAGTTTGTGGCGAACTGCTGAAGTGCAAAAACAGGGAGAAGAGAAATCCACAGGGTCACAGGGAACCTTTCGGAGTTTTTAGTAGTTTTCTGCCAACTCGGGTAACTAGTAGAAGGCTAGGAAGGGCTTTCTAGTGAACAAGAGTGAGTTCCTAGTTAGAAGAGGAAGCGTCGGTGAGAACACAAGGCGTCACAAGCCTGCAACGGTAGGGAGGCAAAGGGTTGTGCGATGGCGAGCGGTCACCTTTCTCACGCGCAGTGACAAGTCTCATCGTGATTGTTAGGCGGCGTGCCCAAATTTCGAGGGCCGTGGTACGCCGCACGTGCAACATGTGTGAACAACGGGAGCGCATGCAAGATCAAGTGCTTTACTTCGACAGACGGCGATAGCCCCTTGGTCGCAAGACGACGATAATTACTCCTTCTGCGCACGACAATACCATCTCAACGGGCAGACGACGACAACTCCGTAATCATGAGATGACGATTGTCCTGTCTTCTGCGCACGACCATAACATCTCAGCGGGCAAACAACGACAGCTCCTTAGCCGTGAGATGACGATTGTCCTGTCTTATGCACATGGCGATACAATCTCAGCGGGCAGACGACGATAGCTTGCCAGAATTACGCCTTGAGTGACCAGTCGGCGATATGCTCCTGTGAGCACAGTTTTTCGCGGCCGCTTAGCGTCCTTTAGCAACGAAGATTTTTGATCTAATAGCCCAGCCTTCAGGTGCTATTTCAAACATGAAGAACCTCTCGTGAGCAGGGGAGCTTGGCACCGATGAATTCACCGGTGAAAGCTTAGTGAGAGATGAGCCAATCTAGCTTACCGAGGCTTTATGTGATGAACTCAGGTGGCCTTTAAGGGTCACCTTTGTTAGTGCCCATGTTCGGTTGGTGATGAGGGAAGATAATGGCGTCAATGTGAGTGTAGAGGAAGAGGTAGGCCTCCTGCATTGCCTGCACCGAAACATAGCCTCGAATGGGGACTTGCCAACTCTAGACAAGAGGATGGTGGAAACCCCAGGCATGAAATGGCCCTCTGCAAGGCTGCGGGTGCTAGGAGAGCACCAGTATTTGAAGGGTTACTCCTCATGGACCATGAAAGTGCTGAGGAGGTGCAAGGACATTCTGAAGCGTGCTTCCCAACTGGCTACCATTCAGTGCTCGGTGGGCACCTATGACCATTGCTCGAACATGGTCAAGGTGCTTTTGGAAACCTGAAGCCATGTTAGCAACACATGGCTGCTCGGCCATGGGGAAGTAGGAATATCTCTACTGGATCTGTATTTCATTGGTGGGCTGCAGCTGATCGATAGTATGTATGACGAGTTCGTACCCTCGAAATCGGTCTTTTTTTGTGGCGAACGGGTAGAGAAGGAGGACCCACCAGCTGGGCTTCAGGGGCTGTTTGGAATTTTCCAGTTGCTCTGGTCTGATACCAATAAGGGACACATCTGCTTCACCTAGTGGGTGGCCTTTTTTTACGGGGACTATGATGATGAAGTCGGTCCATCACCGAAGAAAAGAGGAAGGGGCCCCCACCAATTTTTGAGCTGCAGAAGGAGAATGGGCATATCTTCTTGGCTACTTATTTGGTAATTTTCTTGGCAAGTTTGCTCTCCTTGGCGGAGCAGACATTATTCGTCCAAGAACTTTCTATGTGGCTTGTGACATGGCGAGGGGGCAAGAATATGTACTTGCACAGCCGGTACTTTACAGCATCTACTAAGGCTTAGGAGCCATGTCTAGGGGAAAATTCTATCAAGGTGATGAAGGAGGGAACGACATAGTGGATGGTGAGGCCTTCCCAGGGGACTTCAAGACGCCTTTCTCAGTCCACAATGTATATGGCTGGCTTGGGGCTTATTTCCCGGAGACCTATCTCCGAATTAGAGAATTGGAGGAAACGATGTGCCTGTTTTTGCTGAGGATTGCCAGGCAGAGAGCCATGAGCATAGTTTGTTTTACAATGACCATCTCCACATGACGAGGCCTGCCTTTCCGGTAGGGAATCTCACAGATCGTGCCTTTGTTGATGAGTTGGGCAAGAGCCTAGATAGTGCTCCTACCACTCGTAAGGAGCTGATGTATATGATGAGTGTCAAAGGCAGAGTTCTTCCTTGCTGTACTGTTCACAATGCGAAACTCAAGGGGTATTTCCCTCATAGATTTGCTCAACAGCATGGGCTCGATCAAGGCTGCCCATTCTCCGTATTCTTTGAGAAGCGGCATAGTAAGGCAACTCGCTAAAAGAAGGACGAGTTGGGAATCCATCGGAAGAATTAGCTCCCGAAGGACATTCGCACAGCTTGGGCCACGTGCATGGAGTTCACAGAGGTTAATAAGTTTGTGCTATCATATTTTGGCAGAAAAGTGCGAGCAACTGAAGCTCATGGAATCTGGTGGCGAATTACCAGTTAGGGGTACTGGGATGTCGGCCATCCTTGGAAAGGCGAGAATTCTCGGTGGCGCAAGGAGACGGGGCAAAGGAAGATGGCAAGGACTCCTCCGCTGGGGGAGGTATTCACCCTGGACTTTCCTTGGGACTAGCGCCCTCTTGGGTAGCCTCACCAAATTGTCGTGGACGGGTCTTTACTACGGTTTCTCAACATGGGGCAGAAGACATAGAGAATTTTTGACAATCTCTCTGTTATCTTCAAATGGAAAGAGGGCCATAAGGTTGTAGGGCATGAAGGGTGCCCGGGCAGAGATTTGAATGAGATGTTTGGGGGCAACCCTCATAGCAAACTCGCCGCCGGCACTTCTCGTAAAGGTGCTCCTGAAACTGTTGCTCCCTCTCAAGCAAAGGGGAAGAAGAGGAAGCGGGCTGCCCCGACCGTCCCTCGTGCACATGCTCACCGGGCTTCAAAAGGTAAGAGGCTCAAGCATCAAGTGGTCCAAGAACCAGCAGATTGCTCTTCGTGACTGCTTCTTCGGAGTCATACGTGTCTCCTGGTGCTTCTGTATCATCCTCTGCTCTTGAGGATTCGCTTTCTCCTTCACCTAAACCTTCTTCTAGCCCTTTAGAGGCTCAAGCCGGTGCCTCAGATCCTACTTCCTTGATCAAAATTGCTTCAGACCCGAAAGTGACGTCCGTGGCTGAAGGGGAGGTCCCAGTCCCGATGGAGGTGAAAGGGGTTGATGAGGCTGGCCTTGATGAGGCAACTAAGGCGGAGAGGGCTTCTGGAGCTCTGGAGGCTGCTGTGCCTACCGAGGAAAGGGAAGGGAAGCCCCCAGTAGAGCTTGTGATCATAGAAGAGGCTAATGCCCCAAGGACCGACGAGGGGCCACCCGAGCAATAGGAAGTTGTTTCAAGTGATGTACCCGTGGAGGATGTAGTGACAGTACATCCCCAGGGGCCAAATTTTGAGGGTCCAAAGGCGGCACCCTTGGCTGAAGTGGTCGTCGTGGAAGACAAGGGTAAAGAAGGTGTCGAATCTACCAAGGAGGAGATGGCAGTTCAATAAGAGAGGGAAAAGGGAGAAGGGACTGGTCCTGAAGTGGCTGAAAGTGTTTTGGAGCATATTACAATCGCTCCATAAAAGGGGCGAGGAGAAGAGGCTGGCCTTGGGCGGCCCGAGCCTGCTAATGATGAGGCTAACAAGCTAGGTGAGGAGGCTGTGAGGGCCGCGTAGGTTGAAATTGGGGCCCCTTATGCACCTGTAAATGATGTAGAGCTTGGGCTTCAAAGTCCCTTAGGAGGAGCCGGTGACTCTCCTGGCTATAATCCCGTTTGGTTTTTCCCCGGATACTGATACTCTTCTCATTATAGTGGCCTTAGCAACATTGCCTAGGCCTAGCTTGAGTGGGGTGTCAGGCATAATGATGGACATGCTTTGTCTGGGCGCGCAGAGGTTAAAGGGTCTGCCTCTTATTAAACTTAATGGTGCAATCCAGCAGTTGAGGCAGGTAGCCCTTGTAGGGGGAGTACCAGAGCTCGTCCCTTACTTTGATGGCATCGTAAATGAGCTAGAAGGGTGGAGAAAAAAGGCCTTGCGTGAAGAAGCAATTGTGCAACGGCTGGAGGGATCGCAGTTACCCCCTTTGGAATCCTCATTCTTGTGCTACCACGAACTTGTAGAAACCCAGTAGCAGCAGAGGGATGCTGCAGTGTCTCAGCGATCCAATCTTGCTGAAAGAGGCCATTGCCCGTCACCGCAAGGTGGTGACTCTGAAGGTGAAGATATTAGAGCTGACACAGAAGCTTGGCAAGCTGAAGAAGAAGACTGTGGCTCGGGAAGCAAAGGGCATGGTCCTTCTTGATAACATTTTAGCCCTCGAGTATTCATTGGGAGAAGTAACCACCTTGATGGAGTATGAGGCAAAGCTGGTGGCAGCGTTGAAGGGCGAAATCGAGTGAGCGAAGGTATCAGCTGCAACATACAAGGGGAAGATCAATGAAACAATTGATCAATTTGGACAATGCCTTCTTTCTCTTTTCCTTTTCATTTCTTCTTATTGTAAAGAAAAGAAGCTTCTAATGCCCTCTTATTTATGAATGGAACAATTCTTTTTCTGTGCACGGTATTTCTTTTATTCTTCCTTCTCTATTTTATTGCTTCTACCCTTTCACTGTGCGAGACGAAAAAGGATATCACACTCCTTGCTTCGTCTTTTGACAGCTTGCTGTAGATTCAATGACCTCGAATGGGGGAGCAACGACTTCCTCACCCCTTAGTGTTTGATTGGGCAGGGGCTCATAATTCATGGTTCTCATGATTTGGTGAGCCTGTTCATTGTAAATACTGCAATCTTAGGGAGCCTTGGCTTCGATTCGACGTACATTGCTTTTGAGCTCGTCGTAAGTCTTAGTCTCAGGGAAAAACTCCTCCAAGTGTTTTAAAGCGATGTGTATAACCTCCAGCTGATTCTGGAGGCTACAAACCTCACTTCTCAGTTTTGCCATGGGGTCTTGTTCCTGAGAGCCGGAGGGCTGACTCTTGTCGACCTGTACCTCTTCGAGAACCTCTGAGAGGTGCAAGACCTTCTCTTGGCTGCTGGTGATCCCCTTATTCAAAGAGGATGGAATTTGGAGTACCTTCCTTGGAGGTTGGTGTGCTAATTCTGATTTTCAAAGAGCAATGGGGACATGCAGGACCTTTTGCTGGTCTAGCATATAGGTGACCCTCGGTGCTGGAAGGTCTACTTCTAGAGCTTTCTCAGTCTCAGGAGCTGCTTCTAGCTCGCCACTTTTTTTGGTGAATTAGAAATAGAGGGGGAAACTTCATCTTCGGGGGATGACACCATGATCTCGGCGACGTGGCAAGGTATACTTGGGTAAATAGGAGTCAAAGGGAGGATTTTGGCTTGTTTTTCCTCCTCGTTGAACATGTCCGTAATTATTCGTTCTAGATCTTCAATGTCATCATGAGACGAGAGTCCTATCTCTCTCACAAGCTTGCAATCATCAGCCTTTGACTTTTCTGATGCTGGAAGATCTGTGAAATAGTACTTGGCGTCGGCATAGTGAGTTTCAACTACAGAGAACGGCCTCTTATCAGCATAGACCGTGTGCTGCTTCCCATCTCGACTGTATTTGAAGCATTGGTGGAGCATGGAAGAAACCACCCCCTGATCGTGAAGCCAAGGGAGACCAAGCATGACGTTGTAAGAGGTATCGGTATCGATTACATGGAACTGGGTGTAATCGTTGAGGTCACCAATCTTGAGACGAAGGCGCACCGTGCCAGCTAGCTTCTCTCCTGATTGGTTGAACCCTTGCACAATGATGTGGGTAGGTGTGAGGTCATCAGGTCCTAATCCCAATTGGGTGAGGATCCTTCTTGGGATCAGGTTGACTGCTAACCCTCCATCCAACATGATCTGGTTGATAGGGTAGGCATGTAATTCACCATTCACGAAGAGGGGACGATTGTGAAATTTGCCTCCCAACTAAAGGTCACCTTTGGAAAAGGAGATTTCCAAGCACCCACTCAGGATAACCTCAATGGGCTTCACTTCAGTCTTGTACACCTCTGGGTTAGAAAGAGCTTGCACTAGGTCATACGATAGTCTTTAGACATCAGGAGGGCATCATAGATACTTAGGAGGGCTGAAAGCTTTCTCATGTGCCCGATTACGTCATGTTTCACTTTATCCTCATTAGTCTTCTGTGTTCCTTATCCAGTCACTGGTGTAGGTTGTACGGTAGGCTTAGGAAACATTGGTTGACTTTGTTGTTCAGCCGGTGCAGTCTGGGTTGATGGGGAAGTAATAGGGATTTGTATTAGGGATGCAGAGTTTTGAGGCTTAAGGAAAAGTAAAGGATCATGAAACTTGAGGACCTTGAGCTTTTGAGGTGTGGGCTGTAGCTTCTTCCCCGATCTCAGGTTCATTTTCCTTGTGTTGGATGGTACTTACAAGATCTACATCATGTGGGAGCCCTCTTTGAAAGAGGAGCTTGAAGATAGCTCGATCTTGGCTTGGGTTAACAGGGCGTTGGTGACTGTCAGAATCTAGCCGCCTAGGCTAGCATCTCTCTTAGGTGCTTCTACTGCGACCTGCTGAGGCTGCTGCCTCCGAGCTCTCTATTCAGAGTGTCGAAGTCTGGGCACTGCCGAGCTGCACCTGTGGAAGAAATAGAAGAGGAGGGAGTAGAAGAGGAGTTAGAATGTTCTGGGCAGCTTTTTATGTCCTCGCCAGAATTGGACGTGTGCAGGGGGTATTTGGGTCTTGCCCCAGCTTTGACTATTGTGGGGTGCTTTTAACGTCATCACCCATATTGGACGACTCCCGAGCTGTTGATGACTCAAAGACGTTCGTCTGATTGGAAGACAAGATGAGGAGAGCTATGCTTGAGATGAGGTCCTGTAAGGTTGGCAGTGGAGGAAGAGACCTGAGAAATTCTTCCTCTGCTAGTGGCTGAGGAAGACGATTCCTTCGAGGAGTTGTCCTGGATGCTAGTCTCCTCTTGGGTCCCTGAGGAGGGGTTTGGTTGATCCCCTCAGGCTGATGAGTAACCCTGGCTTGATGGATTGCCTCACGCTTCAGGGATTTGAAGCTACTTCGTCCATGGTAGACTTCTCAGGGCTGAGAAGTCGAGGGTTCTGAAAGGTCCAAGTTATCCTCGTAAGGATCTGCAGTGGGACTTTCTCTTGGATGGGAGTGACGGCTTGAAGCACTCTGAGAGCACGGCGCAAACGATGTGGACTTCCTCTACCTTCTGAGATACTAAGATCTGAATCTAGAGCATTATTTGAACTCCTGGCCCCATACTTGGTAATATGGGTACCAGAGGTTTTTCGTACCCTGGGCAAGACGCTTATGTTGCCTGACGGTCTTGGGAGTGACATTGGAGCATTGCCTTGAAGAGGGCCTGTAGAGGATCTAGCTCAATGCTTCCCTGAGGTTGTGTCGGGAGGCCTTCTTGCACTGGGGGAAGAGGGAGTTGAGAGTGTCATTCTGGGTTACCATGAGCTTCCTGACATTGTTGCATCTTCTTTTCCAAGAGCTCATAGAAGTCAGTGCATTCGCTCGGGTCATGGTCTCATATGAGATGATACGAGCACCAGAGATTCTCAGTTCCCAAAGGCAGAACTTGGGCTGCCTTGTTGATTTTGGCGTGATGCGTCCCTCTTCAAACTTCATGGAAAATAGTGCATGGAGGATGACCCATGCTCCATCATCTTCTTGGATTGTGACTATGTGAGAAGCCTCAGTTGCCCCAAACTCCTTCTTTAGCTCTTCGAGTTTTATCTGATCCTTGTTAATAAGAGCTTCGATAGTGTCATTGAGCTTATAGCAGTCTTGAGTGGGGTGGCCTACTTTCATGTGATAGGTGCAATACCTCTCGTATGTCTCCGGTCCAGCTTGTTCTTCAGTGCTGACCTCTAGCAGCTGGATCATGTTTTGCTCTAGTAGTGATCGAAGCAGTGTAGGACCCAACTCTTTGTCAAAAGGATAGACCATGTTTTGGTGCTAGATCCAGAGGGGGTGAGACCTTCTTATAGGACTGCTACTTGCCCTCGGCTTGAGGCGTCTGTGCCTTGGAGAGGTAGAAGTTTTGAGGGGCAGCTTTGTTAGTGTTAGTCATGGTGATGGTTGCACTGATCATCGCTTTTGTCTTATTGCCCCGATTGTTGGAGCGGGAGTTCGAGCTAGAGGGTCGCTGACGAGATCCACCATGGTGTTTGGATAGACCCTCAAAACGAACTGCTTTAGAGATGAGCTCCGACATGGAGGGAGGATTGGAGGCCTCGACATTGTTTACGATGAAAATCTGACAGATCTTACGATGAAGTTCTCTTGAATCTTAACACCTTAAACTAATTAAAAAGATGTAAATATGGTAGAGAAAGTGGGACAAATCGAATTCAGATATGATGCCAGATTTGACCGAAAACAAGCAGATCTACTCTCAGATCTGTGGCAGAACTAGCATGATCCAGAGCATTAAAATACGAGCCTTCGAGGGCTCGCCCATATCAGAACCGGTCATTTTTGCCTCACTGATTCGGATATTGACCAGCAGTTCTCTATTGTAAAGGGTTAGATATATGGTTGTTGTGCCATAATTCTTGTTTTGATCTAGGGTTTTTATGTCCTAGGTCTAGGTTTTCTCAGTCTTAGGGGTTAGGACTTCAGGAGGCTAGGGTTTTCAATCTAGATATTTTTCTGAAGCTGTCCGTCTTTCTGGGGTTTGGAGGAGAATTTCCTTGATTTTTTAAGGGTTTTGTGATATCCAGATGTTGAATATGAATTTCCTCTTATTTTTTGGAATTTTTTGAGATTTTTCCTAAATTTTTAGGAATTTTCTAAGGGGTTTTCCTATTTTTGATATTTTTAGGTAATTTTCTTAATTTTGGGAATTTCTAAGATTTTTTTGATCTTTTTTTCTCTCTATTTTTGGGTTAGGGAGATGAGGTATGTATAAGATTCAATTGGTGATTTTTGCTAAACTTTTTGGAGTTTTTTCAGAATTTTTTGGATTTATCTTGAAGTTTTAGCCTTATTTAATTAAAGAAAATGAGTTCACTGCATCATCAGATGCGTTGAATGCATCATCAGCCGGCGTCTGGGCCTGTCGGGCCCGTTATAGCTCAGCCTGCAGCCCGATAGTTGGGTCTCACAAGGATTAAATAGTTATTTGTTATATCTTTTTATCCATAGGTCCGATTCAGGCGATTCTTGGACCGTTGGAAAGCTCTTGGGCTCTACTTCAAATTGGGATAGTATTTGGATAGTTTTGGATAATTAAATTTGGTCTACTAGGATAATGTGGTGCTAAGTGTTCAGAAAATTATAGAATTTGCCAGATTTAAAATGGGGTGTCTATAGCTCCCTGTCCATCGAGGGATATGTGAGTGGCAAAAAAGTAGACACTTTAGCATTCCCTGTCCTTCGAGGGGCAGATGAATGTCAAAGATAAAGCAAACATTTTAAATTTCTTCTTAAGGTCACATGGTGAGGGGGCACACTAACTATTCCTTCAACTCATTATGCTCACCGAGCTCACCCACCTAGGGAATTTTTCCTCCTAGGGTTTTCGAAGTGAGATGTCGGTGAGTTACACAAGCTTGAAACTCGCGTTGGATTTTTTAGCTGTGCCACTTAACTTCAGGGGTTTTTATAGTATGAATTTTTAACCCTAGCATTTTCTTTGATCTCCTTAGGTTTTTCTAATGCTGTCTACTGGAAAAGGCTTTCTATAGGAAGAGACTTGTCTGACCGAATATGAAGTGCTAAACGAGGCAGCAACACAACAATAGTGGCAATACGGTAATCATCATATATGGATGTCCAAACTCCATTTTTTTAAGACTTTTTTAGAATTTTTGTAGGGGGAGATTTGAAATAAAACCCGGAGCAAGGACATGTTATGATTTTAACAAAGAAATTAAAGTTTTGGAAAAAACAAGACATATAGTGAAAATTTTGAAAAGAGAAAGATATTTAAAAAAACCAAAGTTGGTTAGCAGCTTTAACTCTTGCAACCATAGAGCCCTCTAAGCAGTTTAGCGTCATGTGGCGATAGACCATACACCTGACCCTTTTACGTCAATACGGGGATAGAAATAATCGATTGAACAGGGTGGTTGTGCCCTGTATACACTCAACCTTTTTTGCATCATACGAGGCTAGACGGTACCTACCTCGTCTCTTTTACGTCGCACAAGTTTGACATTTTTTCATCGAACAAGGTGGTTGTACCCTAGATACACCTTACCTTTCATGTCATACGGGGATAGATGATACCTACCTCGGCTCTTTTACGTTGCACGAGTTTGATGTTTTTTCATCGAATAGCGTGGTTGTGCCCTGGATACACCCGACCTTTCACGTCATATGGGGATAGACGGTACCTGCCTTAGCTCTTCTACGTGACACGAGTTTGACGTTTTTCCATTGAAATAGGGTGGTTGTGTCCTAGATCCACCCGGCCTTTCACATCATACGGAAATAGACGGTACCTGTCTCGGCTCTTTTACGTCGCATGAGTTTGATGTCTTCCCATTAAACAGGGTGGTTGTGCCCTGAATACACCTGACCTTTCACATCATATAGGGATAGATGGTACATGCCTCGGCTCTTTTATGTCGCATGAGTTTAAAATCTTTCCATTAAAACAGGGTGGTTGTGCCTTGAATACACCCGACCTTTCATGTCATACGGGGGTAGACAATATCTGCCTCGACTCTTTACTTCGCACGAGTTTGACGTCTTTTCTGTCTCGGCTCTTTAATATCGCACGAGTTTGACGTTTTTCCTATCTCCGCTCTTTAACGTCGCACTAGTTTGATGCTTTTTTCCTGTCTTAGCTCTTTTAACGTTGCACGAGTTTGACGTTTTTTTCCTATCTCTGTTCTTTAACTTCGCACGAGTTTGATGCTTATCCCTTCTCGGCTCCTTTACGTCGTACAAGTTTGACGTTTTTCTGAATTGAACTTTGGGACATGATACGCACACACAGGAATGAGCTTGCCTCATTTCACCTCAGGGGATCCAATCGAGAGAAAAATGTTCATCACACTCGCCAATATCATCTTCGATATGTGGTAGTTAGTAGTTGTGCTCATACAATCATGGAGTGCCTGACTAGTTTCAAACCTTCATAACAGGCACGGAAGTTGGCTTCGAGAACGAGGCCAAATCGACTAACAGTTTAACTTCTTGTAGTGATGAAGGAAGTCATTTCTAACAGGGTTTTAGAAATGGAGGGTTTTAACAATCAGATTGAAAATGCGCTTTTAAAAGGGATGAGCCTTACAATTTTGCCACCTGTGGCCCCTTTGGTGGCCATTTTCTTTATTACATTTTATCCAAAGATGATGAAAGGATTCCCTTGTGGGATCGTGAGAACTCAAAAGTCTCGAAGTTGTCTTTTTACCTTTGGAGCTTTCATCCTATGCTTCGCGGGTCCATGAAGAGTTCTCTGGATACTTGATGAGCTTCCATCTTGGAGAGGTCCCAATGTTCTTCCAGGATTCGTCGAAGTCACTTCAGTTTCCATTCATATCACGCTCTCGCATCTTTCTGAGTTGGTTCTATTGGGGACCTGCAGGGTTTAGGAGGAGTCTTCGTCCTCATGGTCTGCTTATGTTGTATTGTTGGAACTTGCAAGTACTTGTTTGTACTTTAGTGTTTTTGAATTAGAAGCTCCTTCTTGGATATATATATATACCAGTGATGCCCTTTTAGGTTTTCACCACGTCCATTTTTTTTTTCTTTTTTCCTTTTTTTATGCCTTTTCAGGTTTTCACCACTCTTTTGAACCCGTTACGGGTAGTATTTTCTGAGATACATCGCATTGATGGGGTTGTTGAGCTCGCACCCCTGCTGATTCTTGATCTTGTAAGAATTGCCAAAGTGCACTCGGGTGGCGACGAATGGTCCCTCCCAATTAGGTTTGAACTTGCCTAAAGGGTGTGGGTTTGCAAGAGTGTGGAAGATTTTATTAAGTACAATGTCCCCTTCCCAGAACTGTCGAGGAACAACTTTACTTTGGTATGCCCTCTCGATTTTACGCTGGTAAGCAACAATATTTTGTGTTGCTCGTAGTCGTCTTTCATCCAAATTAACGAGGGCAACGATTCGTGCTTCGATCTTTTGTTCCTCATCTGAATCTTTATGAATAAGCACTCAGAGAGACGGTATCTCAACTTCACTGGGTAATACTGTTTCCACACCATACACTAATGAGTACGGGGTCATACCAGCATGAGTCTTCTTAGTTGTCCGGTAGGCCCATAGCGCGTCATTTAGCTTTTCGTGTCAATCTTTGCCACATTCTATTATTATGTCTATAATTCTAAAAAGTCCTTTGTTTGTAGCCTTTGCTTGTCCATTTCCTTAAGGTGTGGAGAATTTCTATGTTATCCCAAACTTTTTGCACACGTTAGAGACCTTTTCATTTTTGAGATTGGATCCATTGTCAGTAATGATTGACTTAGGAACACCGACCCTGAATACAATATTGTTCTTTATGAAATGGGCAACATGTTGTCCCTCAATTTTGACAAATGATGCGGCCTCTGCCCATTTGGTGAAGTACTCTATAGTTGTTAATATAAAACGGTGGTTGTTTGATGCTTTCTGTGAGATCATTCCGATGATATTAAGACCCCACATGGCAAAGGTTCATACAGGCGGTGTTAAGTTGAGTGCTACGGACGGTACATGGATGAGGTCTCCATAAAGCTGACATTTGGGACACCTCTTTATGAACTTCCAACAATCTTCAGCCATAGTAGTCTAGTAATAGCCTTAGAGCCTGATTTTTTGAGCGAAGGCGACTGCGTCAGAATGACCTCCTTCATTGTGTAATTCTGTTAGTACTTGGTCGATTTCTGGCTAATCAAGACACCGTAGAATAATGCCATCGAAGGAATTTTTGAACAGGAGATTACCTCTTATTAAGAATCCTATAGAAAACCTTCGAAGGGCTTCTTTATCCTTTTTGGTGGCTCCTTCAGGGTATAATCTATCTTTCAGCAAGGACAAAACATCGTAGAACCATGGTTTTGCCTTAACTAGCACATCTGAAGCCATGAGAGACACTTCCCCATCATTGTCATTTTCTTGCTCTATTTCTTCTTCAATCCTTGATGAGGACGGATCATGGTTGTTCCTAATATAGAATGGCAACGTGATGATTTCTGAAGGAATATCAACCATTGAAGTAAGGGTAGCAAGGGCTTCGACGAACTGATTATTTTCCCTAGTTACATGCTGAAAGGTG
This sequence comes from Amborella trichopoda, assembly GCF_000471905.2. Next base: position 30,279 of record NW_006499036.1, read on the forward strand.
ATTTTCTTGAAATATGAGATCATCTTT
>NW_006499036.1:30605-123608 GCF_000471905.2 Amborella trichopoda
GTTGGATTTTCATTCCCATGGCATTCTCGAGCCCGGCTATCAAGGCTTAATATTCAGCAACGTTATTGGTACATGGGAAATTCAATCTGATGGTTGTTGGCATTAAAATCTTCTCGGGTGAGCATAGTATGACTCTTATATCTGACCCGTATTCATTCCTTGCACCATTGAAGTAAGCTCCCAAATTGATTCCTCAATTGTGAAGAGGTTCTCATCAAGGAGATCCGTGTTGACGAGAGTGTTATCTGGCAGTGCATGTTCAGCTAAGTGGTCAGCAATGGCTTGTCCTTTGATCAATTTTTTAGTAACATATTCGACCTCGAACTGGCTCAATAGCATTCTCCACTTCACCAAATGTCCGTTCAGGACTAGTCTCTCCAATAGGTACTTGAGTGGGTCTATTTTTGAGATGAGCTTTACTGAATGAGATAAGACATAGTATCTTAACTTCTACATGGCCCACAAGTGTCAAGTAATGCTTCTCCATACCCGTGTATCTTGTCTCATAGTCCACCATAGTCTTGTTGATGTAGTATGTCATTTGTTCTTTTCCATGGTCTTCGTATTGTCTTAAGAATTCCCCCATGGTCTTGTCTCTCACTGACATGTATAGGAACAGGGGTTTGTCTAGACTAGGAGGACTAAGGATGGGAGGTTTCGTGAGGTACTCCTTGATTTGATCAAATGCTTCTTGGCACTCATTATCCCATATGAATGGGGTATCTTTCTTGAGTAGTCTATTAAATGTCGTGCACTTGTCTGTTAGTTGTGAGATGAAACACCTTATGGCTTGTATGCGACCTTGCAGCCCACAAATTTGGCATTTCAGTGATGGCTTGTATTTTGGATGGGTCAACCTCAATGCCTCTTTGGCTTACTATAAAGCTTAGTAATTTGCCAGATTCAACCCCAAAGGTACATTTTTGTGGATTGAGTTTGAGTTGACGTTTCCGGAGTCTTTCGAAAATTGTTCTCAGGTTGTTGAGATGATCAGGCTTGATCTTCGACTTGACCAGAATGTTGCCGACATAGTCTTTCATGATGGTGTGCATTAAGTCATGGAAGATGCTAGTCATTGTCTGCAGATAAGTTGCCCCTACATTTTTTTAGGCCGAAGGGCATGACTTTGTAGCAGTAAGTTCCTTATTGTGTTATGAACGAAGTCTTGGTCTGGTCTTCTTGTGCCATGAAGATTTGGTTGTAACCTGAGAAGCCATCCATGAATGACAACATCTCGTGCTTCGCAGTGTTGTTGACCAAGGCATCTATGTTTGGTAATGGAAAATTGTCCTTTAGGCATGCCTTATTGAGGTCTCCGTAGTCAACACATACTCGGATCCTCCCGTCTTTCTTGGGTACGACCACTATGTTGGCCAAGCATTCTGAGTAATCGACGAGAGTAATGAACTTCACTTCGAGCAGCTTGTCGATTTTGTCTTTAATTTTTAGCTCAAGGTGGGTCTCTGACATCGGAGTTTCTGCCTTACAAGCTTGGCCCCTTCATTGAATATTAGGTGATGTTGCACAAATGTGGGATCTAGCCTTGACATATCATCGTATGACCAGGTAAAGACATCGTGACATTCTTTGAGAAAGGAAATCATATTTTCCCGCTCCTCGGGAGATAGGGAGGTTCCAATCTTGGTTAACCTTGGGTCCTTCTCAGTTCCTAGGTTTATGTCGATCGTCACTTCGATGATAGCCGTTAGGTCACTATCGAACCTCTTCTTGAATTGGTCAACATGGGAAATGAGTTCCTCAGGTTGAGGGATTTCTTCTTCTTAGGTAGTGTGCACCGTTATTGGGCTATCTTGAGTGTTCGCCATTTTTTAAAAAAAAATTTCATTATTATTAGTTTTATCATGTTTTGATTTTTGAACGATTTTTGAAATAACACAAGAGGTGTCCTTAATGGAACTCGCGAGAGAAATGCTGGGGACTGAACGCATAAGTTGGTTAGAAGGCCACCCTGCGCTTATCCCTTTTTTGGCACCAGGACTTGAAGGTACCGCTGGTATGCTTCCAGCGATTCTCGAGATAGGGGAGTGATTGACCAATTCCATTCCTAGGTTTGAATCGGTGGATGAGCACACTTGGTTGTGTTAGAGCCAATTGTGCATACCTTCAAATCCAGGTCAGCAAAAAGGTCTTCAATTCCCAGTTCTTGTGTGTGTTGAGATGTGGAAGAAGAGTTATTCCCCATTGGAGATTCAAGGATCACCTTAGGCCGTTTTGAAGGACGGGCATTGAGAGGATTGAGGGTTTGAATGTCTTCAGATACAAAGCCCGGATAGCTTGAAGGTTTCATCCGGCTTTGCAATAAGGTGAGAGAACACTCGAGACCTCTGCGATCTCTATTTTCAGTTTTGACTTCAAATGATTCAGAAATTACCTCCATTACGCCTTGCCCTTGACTACCCAAGCCTTGGTCTAGTTGGAAGCCATGGGAGAAGAGCATGTGCTAAGCTTCGAGGGACCCGAAACCGTATTGATGTTGACATTGGATAATGTCATCCATCGATGCAGAAGTTTGAAAAATTTAAGGAACATGGTCATCGACCTTTAGGCATAAGGTGGCACAATCGGCTTGCTCGAAGGAAGCGAGAAGAATTTCTCCGAGCTTGACCCCTACAGCTAGCTTCCCGTTATATATACTAAGATTGAGAAAAGCAGGGGGTTCAACACATACCTTTGCGACGCCGCTTTTAGTTGGAAATTTGAGGCATTGATGGAGTGTAGAAGCGACCACGACGTTTTCATGCAGCCACAGTCTTCTTAACAACATGTTGAAAGAAGGTTTTATATCCAAGACATAAAACTTTATCACTTGGACAATAGGGCCGATCTTGAGTGTGAGAGGCAGTATGCCTTCAGCTTGTCCTTTGGTTTCGTCATATGCCACGATAGTTAGTTAACATGGTTAGAAGTCATCTGGGATTTTTCCTATCCGCTTCATTGTTTTCATAGGGCATATGTTTAAGGATGCCCTATTATCAACAAGCACTCTTCGTATGTCATATCCTTGCATGAAGACGGTGATGTACAGAGGTTGGACATGAAATCGGTTGAAGCTGACTGGGATGCCATCGTCTGTGAACACGTTTGGTGTTGGTACCATGAGTTGGTTGATCATTCCGCACAACTCATCCGGCTGTGTGTTGCTCGGGATGTGTTTCTTGACATGGACCTTCTCGATCTAGGCTTTATGTGCTGGTGAATTGGCGAGTAGCTCCAAGATGGAGATTTGAGCTTGGATCTTCCCTAGATGAGCTGGTAGATCGTAGGTGGTTGCAGATCCTTGAATTTCTTTGTTCGGCTCGTGATCTACATCCCTTGCTGGTTGTTTGGTTTTGGAGGTATTTCCCATTTTTTCATCAAGAGTATCGGCCATCAATTGAATGGGTTTGAACACTCAGCCTCTTCAGGTTAAGAAGTCAACCTCGTCAGCCTGAAGCTCGATAGGGTCAGCCCTAGCAAGAGTAATGGGAGACTTTTGGGTATTGACCCCTTGTTTGGAAGATGACGCCTTTTCATTGGTCCTGACCATATCAATCTCTAATGTGTCATCTTCATCATATTGGTCCCATTGGGAAGGTTATCAGGGTTGGAGATTAAGGGCTTCTTCTTAGGAGGCTCAAAAGATCTTCTTTGAGTTCTTGAAAGTGATGATCCCAAGCCAATATGAACTGACTGGGATCCTCATCTTCGTCTCCACACTCAATCATGTGAATGACAACGCTCTCTTTTGAGTTGTCTTGAGCTCCCGGATTTTCAGTCGTTGTGACATAGTTTTAGAGAGGATTTGTGAAGATCCATCTTTGGATTAAACTCTTCGAGAGGTTGATTTCTAAGTGCGACAGTGATGTCATTGATTAACCCTTGAATCATCTGTTTCAAATATATGCAGTTTTGAGTATCATGAGCATGGTTTTGATGCCATTTGCACCACCTGCTCTTATCAGTGACTTGAAATGGTGGTTCAGATGGTGGCGGGAGATAAACCATATTCTTAGCCAAGAGTAATTCCAACACTTTTTCTAATGGGTCTTTGAGAGGGGTGAAATTATCTTCTCGCCTTTGGTTATTGTTTCGAGCGTTGGCTCTAAGATGACCCCTTCGGATTTGATTCTGATTGTTGCATTGAGTAGCTGAACCTTGGGCCGATCCGTTAATGACGATCTCATTAACCTGACCGAAAGCATTCCCCTTTTTCTTGTTCTTATTTTGGAGAGCTGTTATCGGCTTGTTGTCGGACTTGGTGCTAAGGGATGTCCCTCTAGGTCTTTCATGCTGCGCCACCCGCTCGATCATGGAGACGAAAGAGTGGGGGATAAGACCTTGGCTGAACAAGGTCCTGTCATGGAGTCGAAAGAGTGGGGGATATGGCCTTGGCTGAACAAGGTCCTGCACTCGGGGGCAGCATTCTCTAAGACTATGGAGATCTTGGCTGGGTTTGTAAGTGGACATTCTATGACCTGCATTGTTGCCTTGCGGAATCAACCTATAAAATCCTCGAAGGATTCTCCTGGGTTTTGTTTTGTTGCACTGAGTTCGCCTAGGGAAAGAGGTCAAGGTGTCGACTCGAGGTAGTGAGAGACGAACAGATTGAACATTTCGTCTAGAGTGATGTGCGGCCAAGCGGACATTGTTCTCCGATGCCAGTTCAAGGCCTCACCAATCAATGTTTGTGAAAAGATGGCCTTCAGAGGCCTGTCTCGCAAAGCTCGAATGGAGAGGAGGTATGCATTGACGTGAGTATCTGGATCCCATTGAACTTGTTTCTAAATTCTGGGACAACAAATCCCATGGGAAGGTCTTCCATGCCTCTAAGGGTCTCATGAACATGCCTTTGGGGGTAGAATTTCATGCATGCTCATTCTTACAAGCATATCCTGCATTGCTTTGAAGGTGACTTCTTGTTGAGTATTTGGCATGGTAGTAGGCCCGCTGGTTGGTGGGTTCCCAAGTGTAGATTGATAAGTTAAAACTTGGGGTATATGTTGACCTGCATGGGCTTGAGATTGATGAGCCGCAGTCATCGGGGTGGTTTGATACATTGGTGCTTGAGGGGCGTACTAACCCATAGGTGTCACCACCAATTCTGAAAATTGCACGGTTTGTTTGACCGGAGGAACCAGAGGGATCGATTGAAGAATTGACTGACTCGGTTGTGCTAAGGGTTGACCTATACCACTAACTTAGTTTGGGATCGACCCGTAAGTTGGGGCATGAACAGTGTAACCTAGGTCAACTAGACTTTTGAGGGCAACTTGAACGCCTATCTCGCCTAAGGGTTGGTTTGAGTTGACACCTCTACTTCGTATAGTATTCAGAACATCATGAGTTGTACTATGGTGGCTCGAGGTTGGGTTAAATCCCCTAGACCCTAGGTGGCTCTTGGATTTGAAATCGCTGCACCTTAGAGTTATCTTGCATGAATTTCTTCCCTCACTCGACTTCTACTTTGGTTGCCTAAAATCCCCTGTAGGATGACGCCTGGTCGGACTCCCTGACTATTCAAGGTTTTTTAGGTGGAGCCGGCATTTCGGGCCACACAGATCTCAGGATAAGGAGTGGATGCTTGGGACTTTGCCTCTAATTGAAGACTTGGGTGTTGGATAATGAATTGTCCTGATGTCTGTCGATAACTCCAAGGGATTGCAGCATACTGGTCCCTAGGTTTGGATAGGTTAAGCTTAGAGTTTGCCGTGGAGCAACCATCACAGTCGCCTTGAGTGACTGACATGGTAATTTCTTTTGGCTGGGTTCTAAAATCTAGAGTTAGGTAAGATCTAAACTCGACTACTTAGGGCAAACCTAGCCTGACACTAGGGGCAAAAACCTTAGCTAAGATCTAGGCTAAGACTAGACTGGAACCTAGACTTACTAAACTTAATGGATTTTGGTTAAGACCCTGAACTAGGATAAGCCTAGTTTAGCTCTAGAGGAAACTCTTAAGCTTAGATCTATGCTAGAACTAGACTAAGATCTAGACTAGATGGTGCACGAGTCTCGGCTCGGACCAAGAGTGGGTCTAGGTTTGAAGGGGTAAACAACCCCAATTGTTTTTTTTTTTTTTTTATCTTTTTAATTTTGATGAAACACATTTAAACTAAGCATGGTGAAAGCAGGAAAAATATGATTCCAGTTGAAAGCAACAAACTAAAATAAAATCAACAGAGCAGATACATAACAGATCTATCTACAGCAAAATATTTTTTTATATTTTTAAAAGTTTTATTTTAGGTCAAACATTGGTCAACAGGGAGCCAAAAGTCCCTGGAATGGTCTTGTGGGGTCTCAGAATATTTCTGGGACACTTGCAGTTGGTCGACATGGGTGGTGTCGCCCAGGTGGCACTACTGGTGTCGCCCATACAGGGTGGGTGACACAGCTGGTGTCGTTAAAAAAAATATTGTTTTAAATTTTTATCTTGTTAATATTGATGGAATAAGACTACTTTAAACTTGAAAGAATCAGAAAATGAATATATAAATGATGAAATAAATTAAAATAAAGTAAAATAGAAAAGCCTATATTGAATTAACAAATACTTTTTTCTATTTTTTAAAATTTTATTTTGATTTAAAGTTTTGTGTGCCGTCACAAAGGAGTCTCTAGAACAGATCCACAAAGTTCTAGAGGATTCTAAGATCTTTGAATTTGGGTGGTACTGGGAGTGTCGTCTAGAAAACGTAGGGTTTCGGAGCACCGAAACCCTAGATTCTGGTCACAGCCGACTTTTTGGAGCTTTTGTGACTGAAAACAGTGAATAAAAATCATAGTTTGGAGCTTGGATCAAGCTCGAACCTGCCCCATGGTGGGCACCAAACAGTTTGCGATGAAAATCTGATAGATCTTTCGATGAAGATCTCTTGAATTTTAAAACCTTAAGCTAATTAAAAATATGTAAATAAAGTGGTAGAGAAAGTGGGACAGATTGAATTCAGATCTGAAGCCAGATTTGCCTGAAAACGAGCAGATCTACTCTCAGATATATGGCAGAGCCAGTATGATCAAGAGCATTAAAATACGATTTTTAAGACAAGTTAACAGATCAAAAATAAATAAAAGAAGAAAAATAGTAAAAAGAAGAGGAAATAAAGTGAAATAAATAATATCAAACCGAGCTGGATGGCCTAGGATTCCCGAGCCTTCGAGGGCTCGCCCATATCAAAACCGGCCCTCTTTGCCTCTCTGATTCGAAGGGTTAGATCTAGGGTTGTTGTAACTTAATTTTAGTTTTGATCTAGGGCTTTTGTGCCTTAGGTCAAGGTTTTCTCAGTCTTGAGGGTTAGGACTTCAGGAGGCTAGGGTTTCTATCTTATCTAAGGTTTTCAATCTATAGATTTTTCTAAAGCTGTCGGTCTTTCTAAGGTTTGGAGGAGAATTTCCTTGGTTTTCTAAGGGTTTTGTGATCTTCAGAAGTTGAATATGAATTCTGATATTTTCTCTATTTTTTTGAGATTTTTTTGGATTTTTCCTAAATTTTTAGGAATTTTCTAAGGGTTTTTCCTATTTTTAGTATTTTTGGGTAATTTTCAAGAATTTATAAGGTTTTGTTTTGTATCTTTTTCTCTCTCTCTTTTTGGGTTAAGGATAGGAGGTATTTATAAAATTTAATTGGTGATTTTTCCTAAATTGTTTGAAGTTTTTTCAAAATTTTTTGGATTTATCTTGAAGTTTTAGCTTTATTTAATTAAAAAAAATGTGTTTACTGCATCATCAGCCCGCGTATGGGCTTGTCGGGCTGTTACAGCCCAGCCCGTGGCCCGACAATTGGGTCTCACAGGGACTAAATTGTCATTTATTACATCGTTTTATCCGTAGGTCTGATTCAGGCGATTCATGGACCGTTGGAAAGATCTTGGGCTCTACTTCAAATTGGGATAAAATTTGGGTAGTTTGAGGTAATTAAATTTGGTCTACTAGGATAATGTGGTCCTAAGGGTACAAAAAACCATAGAATTTGCCAGATTTAAAATGGGGTGTCTACAGACATGCAGGGCGATCTCAGGCAGCAAATTCTGTATACAGGCCTAGACAGCTTATTTTTCTATCATGGGAGTAGCATCAAAAGTTTTCATCTCTCTCCATCAGGTGATGAACTTGTCAACTAGTTCATCAGGGTCTTGAGTCAAAGTGAGAAGCTCGATGGTTTCCACGTTCCTTTGGACTTCATAGAAGCGTTGGTAAAACAACTGCTCCATTTCTTGCCAGGTGTGCACTGAGTTTGGAGGCGGCCAAGCATACCACTAGAAGGCTGGCCCTTTGAGAGTCTCAACAAACTGATGGAGGAGGAGTCGCCCGTCAGTTGCTTCCCGCTTGAAAGTGAGCAGTGTGCTACTATGAGGATGTAGTACCGTTGAACATTGGGAGCCTCCCTTTTTGATAGTTTGGGAGAAATTACACTTGGTCGATGTACGGGGTATGGCTTTTGGTAAAGAGGCACCTCTTGGATGCTCGGGTCCTTGTTCTTGAGGCTATGGGCCACCATGGCATCTACGTCGGTTTGGGAAACTCGGTGGAATGTAGAGCTATCTTGGGAGACCGGTGGGGGAGTTTGCTTGGGAACTGTGTCTTCACCCGACGGAGAATCGGTCTCATGGTGAGAAGAAGGGGACCTGGAGGCTTCTAAGCGTTCCATCTTTTCAAGAATGGATTGCATCATTACCTGGAACCTGTTCATCCTCTCTTCTTGGGCGTCGTCCTACTCGTTGATCACCATGACACTGACCATTTCTTTTGGAAGGTCAGAGACAGGTGGAGTAGTGGACAGCTGGGGTTGGCGAGTCATACGTGGCAAGTCGGTCTGTAAGGACTCAGTATGCCCCGACTAGACTTGAGCCTTGTACGTCAACCTTGTGAGGACTGGTTCTCGATGGTCTTGGGACCGTGGCTTTTGAGCAGTGATCACCGAGCAGTATTCTTGGACGTCCTCAGGTTCTGAAGTCTGAAGAGGGAAAAAGGGGTTATGAGGCAAGGGGTCCCCAAGGGTGGTGACCTCAATTGCCTTGGAGGCTCCCCTGGTCAAAATCTGCAGGTCCCTCTTCTGCTTACCCTTGAGGCTGCTGTGGAATTCACTCTAGAACTGAGCCTGAGATTTGGAAGGCCCCATATTTCTTGAACAAGTGAGGGCCGTATCAATTAGCTAGAGAAAAGAATGGGGTCCAAGGACAGGGGGCAACCTGGATCACTGTCTTGGAGGCTACAAGCTCCTGTCTGACATCAGGCCATTGCCCCGGATTCCTTTGTGAGGCTCGGGTGCACGACCGACTTGAGGCTGGCTCAAGATGGTACTCTTAGGGAAGACCTTTGAGTATCAGGTCTCGAAGCGCTTGCCTGGTGAAGGACGCGCGACAGAAGAAGGAGCTGGTTCATGACTTCGCCTGAGTCAGGAGCGAGGAGGAACCTGCAAAGCTGATGCATGTGCACCTTTAGGGTTAGTCGTCCGGGTGACTTGGGGGTCAGCCCGGGTTTGCTCAACAGGTTCGACCTTAGGAGGTCGAGACCCATGAGCTTGTGTCTGTGAGGGACCGAGCGAGAGCCTATATCTCATACGATGAAGCTATGTGTGGTGAGAGGGAGGACCCTCATGTGCTCAAGCTGATGCAGAACTGGTGCTACCCTGTGTTGTGGGATTCATGAAACGCGCAGGGTTTGGCCCGAGAAGGCCTAGCCTTGAACGAGATTTCGAGGCAGCATGAATGTTGCCCCGAGTTGTGGCTCGAGTGGATGGACCACACGCCTTTAGGTGTGTGTGTGGGGTCGAGACCCCAGGATCTCCGCCTTTGTGTGCCGAGCCGCCAGGTGTAGAGGTTCGGGGTAGTGAAGGAGTTCGGGGGGTAGCCTTACGGTGACCCTCAAAAGCAATGGCAACTTGCTTGCCTTTCGTGAGAGTGGACAAGTTAGCCTTCTAGCGTAACTCAGCAGTATGACTGATAAGGGACTTGCCAGTTGTGTTTTGTACGGCAGCGGGTGTGCTACCAATGCAAGGGGCCTTCCAGGGCGAGGAAGCGGGGAGTCAAGGACCTTTAAGTCCTTTCTTGCACCAACCCAGGAAAGAACCTTGGAGTCGAACTGTGAGTCCTGACTCAGAAGGAGTGTAGGGAAGGAGGCTTGAGCAGCTCGCTTCCTTGGGACAGTCACGAGGGTGAGGATGAGAAAATCCCCGACTCGGATGAATGGGTTGAATAACCCAGATGCCATAGAAAGAATGCAGAAAGTAAAAGGTGATATTGATCAAACAAGAGCGAACCGACGAAGGGATAATAAGTCCCCAGTGGATTCGCCAAGCTGATTAGGTTCCTCGATCTCGCCCTCCCGATCTAGATGATCTGGCGGCACTTATCTTTAGTTCAGAAGACTCGAGACCTGAGCTCTCTCGAGAACCTTATTCAAGAACAAGGGCAGGTATCCAACTAGTGAGAGAGGAATTTTAGATCTGAGGTAGGGACCAACCTCACCTGGGTCAGTGACTTACTCGGGCTGACTCGTGCAGGCACCCTCTTAGATAACAACAGAAAGCCTCCCAGATGCTTTAGCTGGATCGAAATCTTCTCCCTTGACCTGCAATCTCCTTGTTTTCTGCACAGCACTACTATGGTTAATTTGTAAGACAAGTGGGCTGAAAGACCCACCCTTGTCTTACTGCAATGCACATTCGTGTGGCTAAGAATGTGAGAAGTTAGGGTGATGAAGTGGAAGGTTCAAGTAAGAATAGAAAAGAGAAGGGAACTTGATGAAGGGACGAGACTAGCATGGTAGCTGGACAGTGACCGACTCAGAGTGGTAGCATGACGGGCATGGTACTCAAGACCAGTGCAACGACATTACCACTTGAAACCAAGGTCAACATGCCTGTCCTAATCTGGGGTGGCAGCAAGGAGGGCATAGTACTCAAGACCAGCACGACGGCAATACAGCTCGACAGCAACACCGTTATGGCAACACTAGACTGAGTCCACCCTCAGTCAAGTGAGAAGAGAAGAAAAAAATGCACGAGACGGCGAAGAGATGGGGTCCCGACGTTACTAAGTGCCACCACCCACAACTGTGGAGTAGCAGTGTCATGACCCTTGAACGATGCTAGACACTACTGCTCATGGCTAGAGGGCGAGCAATGAACTACGGGCAGCACTGGGCATCGCCACTGGGGCCACACAAGAAGGCAATACACCCCTGCGCGGGCGGCGATAGCCTCTTGTGAAGTGTGCGGTGATAGCCATTTGCGAGGCGCGCGGTGACAGTTTTTGCCAAGGCACATGACGATAGGCGTGGGACGCAAGAAGAGCATGTGCACGGTGATAGGCATCGAGCACAAGAAGAAGGCTCGTCGATGACGATAGGTACAAACATGCGAAGGAAGCTCACAGACAACGATAGGCATCGAGCATGCTAAGGGAGCTCACGAACGACGCTAGGCACTGAGCGCGCGAAGGAAACTCATAGACGGCGATAGGCACCGAGTGCACAAAGGAGGCTCACGGACGGCGATAGGCACCGAATGCGCAAAAGAAGCTCGCAGACGACGATAGGCACTAAGCGCTCTAAGGGAGCTCGCGGATGGCGATAGGCACCTAGCACGCGAAGGAAGCTTGCTGATAGTGATAAGTGTTGCCGTGACCTCTTGCGGGTGGCGATAGGCATCGCCGTCTACATTAGGTGCACAACAGGGGGAGACCCCTGCGGGTGGCAATAAGTTTTTCCGTTTGTGTTCTTCACTGAGGCATCGAGGATACATTTGCAGACGACGATGTGTAGTGCTGTCTGCAAGCTCCGCTGAGAGATAGAGATGAACTAACGGAAGGGGGAAAGGAGCTCGTACATGGCCCTGCCATCGCCATGCCCGACTTGTGAAACCACATGAAGGGAAAAAAAAAGTAAAGAAAGAGGCAAGCACGACACTACCACTGCCGTGCATGGCCTCTGAGGGAGGCTAAGATGAAGAAGAAGAAGAAGAAAGAAAACAAGAAAGAGAAGGTTTATCTTGAGCCCAGGGGTATTGGTCCAAAATTTTCTCTCTCCTTACTCTCTCTCCAAACATAATTAACAATGAGTAGGAAAGGGAATTCTATTGGGTAAAAAATTCTCTTTGATGAAGGGTTCAAGCCTTTGCGTACAATGATGGTACGTGGTATATATAGAATTGTGTCAAAAAATGGGTGGATTGATCAAAATTAAACCTAATTGCTAAAAATTAAGATTTAACTGATTTAAAAGAAATTACAAAATAAGGTGAAAAATGACAGATTTGCCCCTTCCTAACAAGTTGTCGAATTTCAAGACAGACCCTGTGTTGCTTAGAACGTGTGTGATTTTTCATGGACAATCTGGGGTTGTTCTAATGCCCGTTTGATTGAAAGGTGATTGTTTTCTTGTGGGGCTCGACATGGCGATCGATTTGATACCAACTTCAACCCATGGATCGTGTTTTTAGGGCGCGATCATGTGACTTGAAATTTGAATGAATCTTGAAACTTTGGATCGATTGTGTGCTCGTTCCTTGAATTTTTTTCTATGATTTCTTCGCTGGATCACATTGAGCATGCCATCATGATCGCGAGGCAACAAACGTAGCTCGTTTCCGTGCCCGGATGAAGATTTTGCAACTTTGGATTTTTGGCCGGAATCTGGAATTCCGACGACAGAATTTATAGTCACTTCGTCGGCTTCATATGCGGAATCCAAGTGTTCATCATGTACGGGGTTCGGACTAAGCTGCCAAAGAGGCTTTTAATTGCGATCTATTTCGAGCTTGAGGAAGCTTCTCACGATTCGCATGATCCTGCACTCATTTATTAGAACCTTCCACCTTATCGATTATGCGCTTGGGATTGTGACCACCAACAATACTCCCCATGCCATCCTATAGTGTGTCCCCCTTTGACCCAATCACACCTTTACCAGTACCAAGGGTTTTTGGATCCTCCATAAGCAAGTGATCCCAATGGCCCTCAACATCATACTCCTTCATTGGCTTCGTATGTGGAATCTGACCGTTCATCATGTACGGAGTTCGGACTAGAGGTAGCCTTAGACCATACGCACAAGATGAAACTAGTTTCACGTTGATCGGGCTCACAAGCTGTGTGATTCTTCCGCTTGAGCGAGGTGCGACGCTGCTGATTTTCTTGCAACTTCTTCACCGATCAGCAACTTCTCTCTTGCTTTTCTTTGCGCTTGGGCGTCGTCACGGGGCGTGCCACATATAAAAATGCTCATCTTGACGAGACAAACATGCTCCATCAAGTTTGAGCACAATCAGATCTCGAACAAAGGATATATAATCATCGTAAGTCACTATTCATGATTGTCCCTTTAATGGAGTTTAGTTGCAAGGTAGCCGCACGGGAATAGCGTGCGGCTCTTCAGTTTCGCTCTTTTGCCTATAACTTCTTCCTGAAATGTTCGTTCAAGCTTAAATTTGACCCTTAGGGGTTTTCAATCATGTCAGATTCAATGGAGGTGGTCCCAAAAAAAATTGAGACACCAAAAATATAGCTCTAGTTATAGGGTTCGTTTTAGGATGTTAGAGGCTAATTCTGCCGAAACTGTTTCTCAATTTGCACTACGTTAGATATGTCAGAATACGACGAAACTTGGTAGGAGACTTTTGACAGTCCTTATGAAGATCTTGGCCAGTTTTGGGGCTATTATGAGACTGTGAAAATTTCCATTGTTTGTTAGGCCTTATTGACCGGGGACCCATGATGATGAAAAATGTCTTCGAACAAGTACCACCTCCAAGAATGAACACATATCCAAATGTGGATTTCAGTTCATCGGGGTCACCTTGGTAATTATCATCTGTATACCCACGTATGGTAAATTTTTAACCTCCCCCAAATGTCAGTGCATAGTTCTCAGTTCCTTTTAAGTACCTTATGGTTGGCCTATACTACCTACGCTTTGCACCCCTTTGCATGCTTGTGTGCATGAGTGGGTGACCCTGTGTGGTACGTGCAGATAAAATTCAGTGCGGTGCGATGCGAGCTAACAAATTTTAGGGTGAGGTTTTACTTACCTCAGAGTTTGGGGTCGGATATGTCTAGGTGTTTCGTCCTCTTAGATCTCGGCGTGGCATGCCGTAGAAAGCCCCCCCCGATCACTCTTGGACTCTGTTTGGTTCTGCCCCCTTGGGCCTTCTTCCGCATCGGTTCTCTCAAATTGCTCACTCACTATTGCTAGTCGTGCCCTAAATGCTTCTTGGCTTGACCCGGCTTAGTTAAGCTTGATTTGGGGTTCAAGTGGGTTTGAGGTAGGTTCAAGTGAGTTAAAAGTGGGTTCAAGTGGATTCAAGGTGGGTTCAAGTGGATTCAAATGAGTTTAAGTTTGGGTTTGAGCTTGATGTAAGTAGGCTCAAGTGGGTTAGAGTAGGTTCAAGTGGGTTACCACGCCTAGGAATAGATGGTGGGCTAGGTTTGAAGGTGGGTCCAAGTTCAAGTAAGTTTAGGCTAGCGAGAGAGATAGGCCTGAATCTAATGGAGTTAAGGCAGCACATTCCCTAGGGGGTTGGTAGACGATGGAATAAGGGTACTAGGCGAATCGTCAAAGTACTCCAGAGGTATTTCGCATGTGGTTAGAGTGGTTCAAGCCCACCTAGATGCCACACGGTAATAGCCTCCTTAAGAGGGCTAGCCTACACTAAAGAGAGTTAGGAGTGGAGTAAGGTAAACTATAGACTGAGGAGTATAATGTAGTAAGGGTTAGGACAATATGGTATGGTAGAGAGTATGGACTTTATATGGGACATGGTGTAGGCTTGAGGTTAGGGTATGGAATAGGATAGGATGGGGTTGGATAGTAGGTTTAGAGTGGTATGGTTGACTTAGGGTTTAGGCAACCCTTAGTTAAGTGTAGAGACTTAACCAAGGTGGATTATGACTTAAGTTAAGAACACTAGAGATAGTTAACCTAGGGTTACAGACAAAGTGTAGAGCTCGTTTGCTAAAATATTTCTCTTTCCTCTCTTCAAAGTGGTAGAGTATCAATAATTCTCAAAGCGAAAGAGTCATTAACTCCCTTTCTCTAATTTTCAAGCCTTTTTCAACATTTCAATCCTTCTTAAAGGTTACATTTGATGGGGTTTATATAGAGCTCCCACTTTGAACTAGGATGGATGCCCATGACCCATGGGAAATGAGTTAAAATAAAAATTACAAAAGTAAAGTGAAAATTCAGGTAAAATAAAAAATGACCAAAAAGGTCATGAACAAAACTCAAAATTTCCAAATAGGTCCTTAAAAGGACCTCTCCCTATCCACATGATTTGGGGTCTAGGTTCAACTCCTTTAGTACCAGAACAAACGATCTAACACTATGAAAATGTAGATCGTGTTAAGGCGATCGTTTTGATATGTGGTTTGCAAAGAACCATGAAAACTTGATGATGTTTTTTACGATTCTGTGCAAACGTTTCCTTTCTTATTTGATCAATATCGTCAGAATTGCCTAGTTTATTGCATTAATTTTGTTGGTAGATCAAAGCGTAAGCTCTATCTATCTAAGCAGATTTGTGTAACTTACTAAGTAAGCTAACTAAGCTATAACCTACGCTCTAAGTGACTTAGCTTACTAAAGAAGGCTATAAAAGTTTGGGAATCGATCTTCACAGTTGGTGAATTCACTACAGGATCAAGGATAACAGTTATTACCTGAACCCAACTTATAGATTCATGCTATAAGAGAATCGGTCTTAGACTACCTTCTAGCTTAGCTCAGCCTTAGCTACTCCATCCAAGCCAAGGAGCTCACTTGAAAGTCAGGGACGCTCGGTCAACAAGAGAAAGGTCAGGAGAGGTAGCTCACTCACTCGTTCACAGAAGAGTAGCTCTTTCGGTCGAGCGAAACTCAACAGAAGCCGAAGAGGAGTAATCATTAAGGTTGAGGAGGGTCGACTGACAACATAGCCCCAACAAAGCGAAGTGCATAAGCTTACTCCTAAGTTGCTCTTAAGAAATTCAATAAATCAAGGAACTCACTCCGAAGCTCATGAAAGGAAAGAGAGTTAAATCGATGGAACAAACTCGTTTGTCGCTCAAGGGAAGAACTCGATCTTAAGCAACTCGCTTAATGAAAGGAAAGAGAGTTTAGTCAATCAAGGATAGAAAGTAATTTAACCCCTTGTACTCTTGACAGATGGTGTCGTCATGATTATTTGTACCAAAATCACACGAAATGACCTTCGATCGACAATTTTGGGATTTCGACATGTTGCCACAAAACCACTTTTCTAGTTGTTTTAAATTTGTTCCCAATATCAAGCCTTAGATGAGACCCTTCCTGGACTCTGATCATGATGTTTCTTACATGATATCAAATATTGTTCAATCACGATCATAATGCATCACTTTTGAGGTTGATCCGACCTCCAGATGTCGAGTTATGGTTGTTGAAATGCGAAGATGTCACACAAACTGTGTTTTGCATAAGCTTAAACTTTTGCATAATTCTCTCTAGAATATCTCTTGAACTGATTGCTGTTCACATCTATGGCATGTATCAAAAGATTGTAATCGTCAAGGAGCACGATAGTCTCAATTTTCAGCTTGATTCGACCTACAGATCGTGAGATTCAAGGGTAACAAATTTACTTTTTTTGGAGGAAGTGCAGTAAGATTTTACTATTTATGGTAACCAGTTCAACTGTACAATCTTGAATAGTACAAGAACCACCTATTTTTGGCAAGTGGGACCTAGGAAGGTCTATTTGGACTAATCTTACGCATACGTCGCACAATACGCCTCGATCGTACTTTCCTTGTATCTCTTTGTAGCTTTGCCTGATTGGGGCTGAAATGATCCCATCATGGGGGCTTTTCTAAATTTGTGCCTTACTTTAGGCATGCTTTTGTAGTCCTTCAGGTGTATCTGGTGCCTAAAAGTCATGGTTTCAACCAACCCTTCTGTTATTCGCATACGGGGTAAATGCATAAAAAATATGCACCAACAACTTAGAACTCTCTTGACCGCCTTCCAATGATCAATCCCAGGATTTCATTGGAACCAACTAATCATGCTCATGGAAAAAGAAAAGTCTGGTCTTACTCTTGACAAGGCATACATAAGAGATTCTACTGCATTTTAATAAGTTCTTTTTTTCATGGCCTTTTCCTCATCATCGTCACTAGGACACATTGTTTAAACGTATTTTTCAGCATCTTGGTCCCTGGTAGGAAGCAGATCAATAAAAGCTTACAAACCATTGAAAATTCCCGACAGTCTCAAAATAACCCCAGAATTGGTCAGAATCATCATCAGCACTTCAAAAGACCACCTGCCGAGTTTCAGCAAAATTGGTCTCGAGCACCCTGAAATGGCCCTGTAACTAGAGTCATACTTTTGGTGTGTCAAACAACTATGGGGTCCACTGTCATTAGATCTGACACGGTCGAAAACCCCTATGGGTCAAGTTTCGGCTTAATTGGGCACTCCAAGACAAAGTCATGGGTAAAATATCGAAAAGGGGTAGGCCGCACACTATTCCCATGTGGCCACCTTGCACTAAAACACCATTAAAGGTGGTTGTTTTCACAGTCACGGGCAGTCACCTTCAAGGCCTATATCTCACTCGTTCCATGTCAAATCGCTCTCAAATTTGGTGAGCGTGTTCGTCTCATCAAGACGGACAATTCGATATGTCGTATGTCCCGTGACGACGTCCGAGCAGAGAGAAAAACTAAATTAAATTTATTGATCCGTGAAGGATGTTACAGAAAATTTAGTAGCAGCACACCTCGTTTGAGCAGCCAGATCACGATGCTCGTATACCCGATCGGTACGAAACCAATTGCATTAGGTACGTGAGGTCTGAGGCTATCTGTGGTCCGAACCTCACATACAATGAACGGTTGGATTTCACACATGAAGATTTCAAATCTACTGTAAATTCCAACTGTCAGATTTCAAGATTCCTGTCAAAAACTGAAGATGACAAAATCTTCATCCGGACACGAAATCAAGCTACGTTCGCTGCAATATGATCATGACGACATGATCAGTGTGATTCACTGAAGAAACATCAAAGAACGAGCACACAATCAATCCAAAGTTTTTAAGATTCATCCAAGATTCAAGTCTCATGATCATGGCTCAAAAACATTATTCATGGCTCGAAGTTGGTATCAAAATGATCACCATGCTGAGCCTTACAAGAAAATAATAATCTTTTAATCAAATGGGCATCAAAATGACCTCGGGTTAGCCATGTTAGATCACACAAGTTCTTGGGCATCAGCAATGACTGTTCTGGAATTCCACACATTGTTAGGCTGGGGCAAAACAGTCCTTTTACACCCTTTTTAGAATTTCTTTAAATTCAATTAAATTGTAATTATCTTCAATTCTAGGTAGTTTTTGGGCATACACCCACGTTTTAGCCCAATTCTATATAAACAGGCACTACGTCATTGTACAAAGGACGGATTCGTTCTTCTTGGATCAATCAATAAAATTCTGATTTTTACTTGAGTTTGTGGTTACATCTTGGAGAGAGAAGAAAAATGTTGGTACCCTTCGGGTAGGTAGCTGTCTCTCTCCTCCCCTCTTTCTCTCTCCTCCCTTCTTTTTCTCTCCTCCTCTCATCTCATCTCTATCTCTTTCTCTCTCTTCTTCTCATCTCTATCTCTTTCTCTCTCTTCTTCTCTTCTCTATCTATTTCTCTCTCCTCCTCTTCTCTCGTCTCTATCCCTTTTTCTCTCTTCTTCTTATCTCTATCTCCATCTGTCCTCTTGTAACACAACCCTCGAAGCCTAGCTCCGGTTGGTTCTCTCTTTCTTTTATCACAACCGATGAAGCCTAACACCAATTGTTTTTCTGTTTCTCCTGTCACAATCGACAAAGCCTAGCACCGGTTGGTTTTCCCTTTCTCTTGTCACAACCGGCAAAGCCTAGCGCCGGTTGGTTCTCTTTCTTTTATCACAACCGATGAAGCTTAGCATCGGTTGGTTTTTTCTTTCCTCTTTTGTTAGTCAGCGAAGCCTAACGCCGGTTGGTTTTTTCTTTTTTATGTCACAACCAGCGCAGTCTAGCACCAGTTGGTTTTCTCCTCTTTTATCAGTCAGTGAAGCCTATCGCCGACTGGATTTCTCTCCTCTTCTGTCAATCGACGAAGCCTATCACTTACTGGTTTTCTCTCTCATCTTCTATCAGTCGGTGAAGCATAGTACCAGCTGGTTTTCTCTCTCCTCTTCTATCAGTTGAAGAAGCCTAATGTTGGCTGGTTTTCTCTCTCCTCTTATGTCAATCGACAAAGCCCAGCATCAATTGGTTCTCTCTCTTCTCTTCTATCAATCAGTGAAGCCTAGCACCGACTGAATTTCTCTCTCCTCTTCTGTCACAGTCGACGAAACTTGGTGCCAATCATGTCTCCTCTCTCTTCTCCTTTGTACAACACAGTTGATGAAGCTTAGCACTGACTGTGTTTTTTCTCTCTTCCTTCTAACACAGTCGGTAATGCTTAGCCCCGATTGCACCCTCCTTCCCTCTCTCTCCTTTATCCTCTCGTCCTTTGTACTCTTATCTTCCTTTCTTCTCCCTCGTTCTTTCTCTCCCTTCTTATCTTCTTATTCTTTCCTCATAGTCTTAATTCTGCCACTCCTTCGTTCGAATAAGAGGGATTGAGGTTAGCCTCTCTTGGTAGTCCTGTCCTCTAGCCGTAATATTGTTGTGCCAAGATTACTTGGCCCACTTTATTGCCACGATAGACCGACCATCGTGCTTAGCTAATTGGTAATGGTAATGACGTCTAGTAGTAATCTTGTGAGTTGGTCTTAGTTACCGAGCCCGTTTTGCTACCACGTCAGGCCAACTATTCACCAGCCTAGTTACCACTATAATTCTCTCACTTAGTCGAATTCTTCTCTCCCCCATCTTTCTTCTCTTCTTCTTTTGAATGCGCATGCTTGTGTACATTCATCAATGAGGAAAAGGGTGAGTTCTGACTCACCTGTCTTATAACCTTTGCCATATATTTGTGTGATTGCAGAAAATAAGAAGAATACAAGCCAAGGGAGGCGTTTTCGAACCAATTTTATTACTGAGGGGCTTTCTTCGTGATCTTAGAGGGCGTCCAAGCGAATCAGCCTGAGTAAGTCCCGAACCCACCTTTAAATTCCTCTCTTACCGGTTGGTAATTCCTACCCCCGTTCTCGAATGAGGTTCCCGAGAGAGCAATCTCAAAAATGTCCCGGGTCTTCCCTCAAAACCCGAGATGCGCGCTGCTCGATCCTTAAAGGATCTGATGGGCGAGATCGAGACACCTAACCAGCTTGGCGACTCCACTAGGGACTTATTACCCCTTAGTTGGATCGTTCTTATTTGGCTAGTTTTTTCTTTTATTATCTGCTTTCATTGTCTTTTCACATTTGATTATGGCTTGTAGATTCTGTAACCCATTTATCCAGATCAGGGACTTTCTTATCCCCGTATTCGAGAGTGTCCCTAGGGAACACGTTCCTTCAACTTCGTTCCCTGCCATCCTCTTGAGCAAAGACCCCGTATCTAGCTCCCAGATCTTAACTTGAACAGGTTTGAGGTGGGACCTAAAAATCCCTTTTCCGCATCTCCTCGCTCTGGTGGAAACTCCACCAAGGCGCCCTGCACCGGCAGCACTTCTGTTGCCCTACACAGCATGCACCCAACCACCGGCAAGTCACTTGCCGGTCGTGTTTCTGAGGTACGCTGGAAGGCTGCCCAGTCCCTTTCTACAAAAGGCAAACAAGCTGTCGTTGCTTCTGTGAGTCGCCATAAGGCTACCCCCCACATTTCTGCACCATTGGTCTCTATCCCTAAAAGCTCAACACGTCGAGGTAGAAATTCCACGGTCTCCATCCCTCACACACACCACAAGGCTCGTGGGTTTCACACTCGAGCCACACCTCAGGGCAACCCCTCTGTTATCTAGAGTCCGTGTTCAAGATCGAACCTTCCAAGGCCAGGTCCCGCACACGCTACTCATATGCATCTCACTGCTTGGGGCAACGCCATTGCCACATCAACCCGAGTACACAGGAGACGACCTTCCCATCCTCCCACTCTGCATACATAAGTGCGCCCTATAAGGGACAGGCCTACACCTGTTCTCTTACAAACACTTGCCATACCACTTGATAGAGCTCGGGTTGACCACCCGGTCACCCAAGGGGTGCGCACGCGTCGCCATAACAGACGCCCTCTCGCCCTCGACTCAAGCCTCCTTATGAGTCAACCCTATTCTGGCCCACCTTCTTCATCGAACAAGCACCTTCAGCCTTGGTACTCGAAGGTTTTCTCTAAGAGTACCATCTTGAACCAGCCCCATCACTTTGGCCGTGTCTCTCGAGCCCACAAGAGACCTCAAGTCATCGACCTGATGGAAGATCGAGTCCTTCATCCTTCCCGGCCTAAGATGACTCCAGTTCATGGCCCTCATCCATTGTCGCACTTAATGGAGACAGCTCTCTCCTATGCAAGAAGAGCTGATCATTCGCGACCTAGATCGCAGTTTTGGCACGAGGTCCATCAAAACCTCAAGGCTAAACGCGATAGAGGTTTACAAATTTGACTAGGGAGGTGACCATGGCAATCAAAACAACCAATTTTGACAACCCTCTTCACCTGAATCCCTTCTACCCCCTGCAGACAATGAAGTGTGAAGAAGAACTCCATGAGCCATGTGCTGTGGAACTGTTGTAGAAAAAGACCCAGCCACTCAGTAGCCATAGTTCCAAGGCCATGAAGAATCAATCCAAACGCTATCAGCATACAAGAGTCGAGTTCAGCAGGGCATGCTGCCCCCTGCTGACTGACCTACCACGTACGACCCATCAAGTTCGCAAGCACTCTGTTGCCACTAACGTCGACATCCATAATGAAACGGTCAGCGTAATGGTCGTAAGCGAGCCCGTTGATGCACAGGAAGAAAGCATGAACAAGTTTGAGGATATAGTGCGCACGATGATGGAAAAGATCGATCGTATCGACGTCGCATGACAGTCGGCTAACCATGAGGTCAATTCCTATCACTCTAATGGTGCACCTCCATGGCAGCCCCCTCCTTCTAGCTCACAAGACAATTCTGTCCCTCATCTCGTTTCTCAGGCAAACATTGATGCTATGGTCACCCATAGCCTAAAGAATAGACAAATCCTAGGGATATAGGGTGCAACGCCTCATCAGAGGCCATACCCCTCATATATTAATCAGGTCTCGTTTCCCTCAGATTATAAGAATGGGAAGTTTCCTTTATTCAATGGAACCACATCCCCAAACTAGCATATTGCCCACTTCCAAGTAGCATGTCGAGAAACAGCAGCTGACGGGAGGCTTCTTCTCCGACAATTCGTTGAGACCCTCGATCGCCCAGCATTTCAATGGCATGCCCGACTTCCTCAAAACTCAGTGCATACGTGGGAGGAGATGGATAAACTATGTTATCAACGTTTATATGAGGTCGAGAGAGAGGTTCAAACCATCAAACTTCTCACCCTGACTTAAGACCCCGATGAGCCCATAGATTAGTTCATATCAAGAAGGAGAAACTTGGCTTCCCACCATCCTAATCCTATGCCTGAGATGGAAGCGGTCCAAACTTGCAAGCGGAACATGCAACCCGAGGCCTCTAATGCGACCTCCATGTTAGAGCTGATCTCTAAATCAGTACACATAGAAAGTCTATCACACCACTATGGTGCGACACGACAACCACCTACAAGTTCAGCAAACAACCAGGGCAATGGTAGCTTTCAGAATAACACACGGGGCAGCCAAAAGAAAGGGGTAATCAGTGCAATCGTCACGATCGCTGATTCAAAGGAGTCTCCCTCCCAAACTTTGGACCTCTCTAAAGGGGTAAGCATAGCAAAGGTAACACCCTAGGCTGACAAGCAACAACAATCGTACAATTAGGTACCCCCACCGACAAATCTTGATCGAAGTGATTATTTCACCAGGCATAGCAACAAGTTCTACCCTTTCGAGAATGAATGGGTCCCTACACTATTATGGTTATTATTAGAACAAAATATGATCTAGCTTCTAGAAACTAAGTTCCCTAAGCAACCTAGCCTTGACACTCAGGTGAATTATTGTGCATACCATTGGAGGATCAATCATCCTACAGATGACTGTTACACGCTGAAGGATATTATCGAGGCCCTAATTTTGAAAGGTTAGATAAAGCTTTAAAGAAGACTTAAAGAAGGCCTTCGAGGCAGCCAAAGCCTCTCATGCTGTAACTATCCAAGAGGAAGATGAAATTCCCGATATCCTTTACGCCTACTTCATTATAATGCTTCAGGAAGGCATAATCACACTGAAGCAAGCAAGGCCACCTTGTCACCTTGCTAAGGGGACTGAAGATCCTTGGTGCCCATACCATCAAATAAGAGGCCATTACCTATCATAATGCACAAGTTTCCTTGATATATTCTCAAAGAAAATGGGGGAGTGTCAGGAGTTTCACAATCTCCCTGTAAGTGACCCCCAAGTCACTTCTCCATCGGGGCAAGGAGATCTCCCAAAGCAGGACCTTATTATCAATGATTTAGACTCTATGGAACCCTCGATTACCTAGCCATAGATAGTCTACCATGATCGAAGCAGACTCAAGTCTGTAAGGCGAGAAGCAATTCGCCAAGCTAAGGCTGTTCGCCAGCCCAGCGAGATGAATCAAACATCACCTCAGAAAACCAGAAAAAGGACAGGCACCAAGGGCTACTCGTCGAAGAAACAAGACCGCTCAAACCACAGTTGAGCAGGAATTTCTCAATTCGCTTCCTCCACTTCCAACTTTACTGGACTTCATCCCTGGAACGATCCCTCTTCCTTCTTTATTCTTCATCCCGTCAAGAAGATGTCCCTATGCCATCTCCCACTCAGCATACTTCCAATGAGGGTGACAACGTTAAAAGCACCCCCCAATGGTCTAAGCAAGGGGAAGACCTAAAAGACCCCCTGCACACTCCCAACCCTGGTGATGACATAAACCCAGATCGATCTGATGAGGGGAACAATTTTAAAATTCCCCCACCTTCTAACCCTTCTACTCCTTCTGCTCCTGCTTTTCGTTCTCTCTCTTTTACGTCCCCTACAGGTACAACCTTGATATGTCCGGACTTCGAGGCTCTTGATCGAGATTTTGAAGGAATCAATATAAGCAGGACGCAGCTGAAACGATTGAGAAAGACCCTCACATAGGCAACAGGATTCCTAACAGTTGCTGATGCCCTGGGAGCTAAAGTCAAGGCAAAGCCAAAGAAACCCCAGTGGTCCCCTGAGCCTGACTTTGAGAGAAACTGAGAGAGTCAAGAGGGAAACGTTTCTACACTCAAGAGGCTTGCCACATGATACAAGTCTCTGAAGAACCAGCCGGCTTGGAGCAAACACTCCAGGCATCCGTACGAAGACCGTGTGATTCGTACGAAGACACTTCTCACATCATTATCACTGAACCTCAATTTTCCTCTAACTTTCGAGATAACTCTCTCCAACCTCACATGTTTTCCACCTTCGAGGTTGACATTTCTGTCACTCGGTTCGAGAAAGGTGTAGAGATTATGATCCACTCTAGACCTCTATCAGAGGTAGAAATGTCAGGGTCATGGGTCTCTGCAATTGAGGTCGATCGAAAGATCTCTGAAAGCGACGATGAAGAGTTGCAAGAGGCTCCAGAAGAATGGAAGAAGATGGTCAGGCCACAGCTAACGAACTCGAGCAAATAAATCTTGAAGATGAAGTAGATCTCAGACCCACTTTCATTTCAGCGAATATGCCTCTAAAAGAGAAAGAAGATTTCACTACTTTCTTGAAAGCAAACCAAGACATCTTTGCTTGGCACTAACATGAGATGCCTGGTTTAGACCGTCAAGTAGTTGTCCACCATCTCGGCATTGATCCGACTATTAAACCCGTCAAACAGAAATCGAGAAGGTTCAGGCCTGACCTCGAGATGCAGATATACGTCGAGGTTACCAAACTCAAACGAGCAGGCTTTATTCGCGAAGTTAAGTACCCGAAATGGCTAGCAAATGTTGTTCCAGTAAAGAACAAGAATGGTCTAATCAGAGTGTGTATTAACTTTCGCGATTTTAATACCGCATGTCCCAAGGATGACTTCCCGTTGCCATTCACCGAGATGCTCATTGACTCTGCAGCCATTGTCAAATCTTTTCCTTCATGGACGGATACTCCAGGTATAATCAGATAAGGATGGCGCCCGAAGATGAAGAGGCCACTGCATTCCTAACTCTTAAAGGGGTCTTCTATTACACAATGATGCCTTTTGGATTAAAGAATGCTGGTGCCACATACCAGAGAGCAATGACGACCATTTTCAAAGACATGATGCACAAAGAGGTAGAGTGTTATGTAGATGACTTGGTTGTAAAATCTGAAGAAAAGGATGCTCACATGAGAGACCTTGAAAAGGTGTTAAAGCGGTTGCACCTTCATCAACTAAAAATGAACCTGCTGAAATGCGCTTTTGACGTGCACTCCGAAAAATTATTGGGGTTCATCGTCAAACATCGAGGCCTTGAAGTTGAGCCAGTCAATATCAAGGCAATCCAAGAAATGCCGACACCGACTACACTTCGAGAACTGCGCTCTCTTCAGGGACAGCTGTCATACATTCGCAGGTTCATCTTGAACCTCTAAGGTCACTGTAAACTCTTTACACACTTGCTAAAGAAAGATACCCCATTCATCTGGGATGAAGTATGTCAAGCTACCCTTGACGACATCAAGCATTATTTACTCAACTCTCCAGTGCTCTCTACACCAGTATTAGGAAAACCCCTCATTCTATACGTGACTGTTTTGGACGAGTCACTCAGAGCATTGTTGCCACAAAACAATGAAGAGGGAAAAGAGACTACGTTATATTACCTTAGCCGTAGGATGCAAGGGGCCGAGAAGAATTATCCCCCTATTGAGAAGATGTGTTCTTCCCTGATCTTCGCAGTATAAAAACTCGGCCATGAAGTGAAACTTATATCGAAAGCTGATCCTGTAAAGTTTCTCATGACACGCCCATGCTTGTCGGGACTCCTTGCTAAGTGTCCCTGAGTCACATCCCCAGGAGGCTAAACTCGCAGGCTGACGCACTTGCAAAACTCGGTGCTACAATTCAATTATCCTCATCAGGGCCCACGCTTGTCTAGGTGGAAGAATGGAGACACATCAAACTAAGAACTGAGGTCGATGCGGACAACAAGAGAAATATCTTCCCCGAGTGCCCTCCTTATCCATTTGGAGCACTTCTATCAGCCAAAGAATTAATCAAGACTTATCAAGCAATAGCACAGAGTCAAGGAGCTAAGGGTCGGAATCAAGAACCAGAATTCTTTGACCCAATGTGTGCAGAAATTGAGCAAGTAGAAAATTGGTGAGAGCCCATCACCAGTTTCCTAAAACATGGTAGGCTCTCGGAAGATAGTACCGAACGTAATAGCATACGTAGAATGTCTACCAAGTATACCCTCCTTGATGAAGACGCTCTCTTCAGACGGTCGTTTGACAACATTCTTCTAAGATGCGTCCACTCTGGCATTTGTGGACTATTCCAATCCGATCCTAAGCTCTATGAACGAATACGTAGGTTGGGATACTATTGGCCTTCCATGATTGTTGATTCTTTAAACTATGCTAAAAAGTGCCAAGTATGCCAAATACACTCCAGCCTACATCACCAACCTCCAGAGCCATTACACCCTACGGTTGCATCATGGCCCTTCTCACAATGGGGTATGGACATCGTTGGGCCTCTTGACCCTCCTTCCACAATGGGCCATTTTTTATCCTAGCTGCCACAGATTATTTCTCTAAGTGGGCTGAAGCGGTCTCCCTAAAGCAAGTTCCGGGGACAGCGGTGGCCTACTTTTTTCGACATCATATCATATATCGCTTCGAGGTGCCCGACCTGATTATATCTAACAATGGTCCCCAATTTAAGAGTCATCACATCGATCGCGTAGTTAACCAATTCGATTTCGCATGGAGGTACTCGACTATGTACCACCCTTAGGTGAATGGATTTGTTGAGGCTTTCAATAAGACTCTCTGAAACGTTTTAAGAAATTCAGTGTCAAAAACAAGGAAGAACTAGCATGAGAAGCTTCCTGAAGCCCTATGGGCTTATTGCACTACTACGTGAAATGATACTGATTCCACTCCTTGTTCTTTGATTTATGGGGGTGAAGCAGTTTTACGTCTCAAAATACAAATCCCTTCATTGTGAGTCTCCATTCACCAAGGAATAACCGAAGATGAGAGAGTCAAGCTCCAGTATCAAGAATTGGATGCACTCGATGGAAAGAGGTTAGAGGCTCAGCAGAGCCTTGAACTCAACCAAGGGAGAATGAAGAGGGCTTCGACAAATTTATCAAAGTCTGCTCATTCACCCGTAGTGATCTAATCTTAGCTACCAAAAAGCCTATTGTTATGCACAGCCGGCGTAAAGGGAAGTTTGAGCCTACATGGGAAGGTCCCTTTATGGTCAAAAAGATCTCGCCCAACAGAGCCTACATACTGACACATCCTGAAGGAGGGGAAGCAATGCCCCCTATCAATGGACGATACTTAAAGAAGTACTATCCATAATGCGTATTCAAAAGAAAGGGACTCAACACAAAAATAGGCCAGATAGTCCAAACAAAATTCTAACTCTTTTTATTGCAGTAAAAATGAGTTACAAGTTACAAGTAGCCCATTACTA
The DNA here is from genome assembly GCF_000471905.2 of Amborella trichopoda. Next base: position 58,300 of record NW_006499036.1, read on the forward strand.
GGGAGGTTACAAGTCTCTTGCATCTGAGGATAAGAGGACAGTCACAAACCAAAACTTGTACTGTCGCTCGTGCATCTGAGGATAAGAGGATGGTTATAAGAAAAAGAAAGGCCTTCCTCATGAAGAAGAAGAGAAACCACTTGAAGAGTTAGCTTTAATTCATCTAACAAGTAAAAGGATGGTTACAGGCCAGAAGACAAAGTAGAGCCTCTCCAAGAAGTTAGCCTCAGTCTATTCGACGTGTATGTCAAACATATAAGTTACATATCTCATCTGACGTGTATATCAACTATACAATGAAGGATTCATTTGATGTGTGCGTCAAACATACAAAGTGGGCTGCCCTGGCAAGGAACTGGCCTATGACGAAAAGCATACCCTGTTCACAGTCGGTGCCCTTCCACAGAACAACATGGAGGATTTGGCTTCCAACAAGTACCACAAGTCGCGCCCTACCATCATTCACCACTTTTTGCCTACCCATGAACATCATCGTATGTAGCTCATCACCAAGCGCTGCAAATTCCACACGTAACTTACTACCATATGCGAGCATCACTCTTCGCACCATGATAAGCCACACATGCTGATGAGCGCCGACTGAAGACAGCGTCGGCTGTGTCCTCCAAAGGTCAGCGTCGGCTGTGTCCTCCAAAGGTCAGCGTCAGTTGTGCCCTAACCCTTAGCGTCGGTTGCCTTTCTTGAGGCTCAGCGCCAGTTGAGTCAACACTCCAAACCATCAGCAGCGGTTGCCCCAACACCACCTGCACTTCTGTTAGCACCGGCCTTATCGCGACTGTTCACTTCCCGAGACTCATTCTCAAATCCTAAGTTTTCGCACCTCCTTAATTGACATACGAAAGAGGTAACCATACACCTTACCTGCCACGGTTCACCTCCACGACGGTTCACCTCCACGAGGGTTCACCTCCTGCAACTGTACGCCTTCCACAATGGTCCACCTCCTGTGACCGTTCGTCTCCCGCCGAAACTTCTCCTACATGGCCAGAAAACCCACTGAAAAACCTTCTCGTCTATGTTTTTCACTTGGACAACACCAGAACTTCATCGAAAACTTTTGCAAACTTCCCCTAAGTCCCCCGGAACCTCTGCAAAAACCACTAACAATGTTGGAAAGTTACCACAATTCCTGGGAAACTTCCTAAAAATCCCCAAAAAACTCCTAAGATGTGCGGAAATGCTCACAATTTAACTTCCCGCCTCTTCTACCAAAAACTGTTGCAGCCAGATCCTCTTATGTTTCCCAAAAAACTCCTTGTAGAACTCTCCTTTCCCACCCCTTTCCCTACAACTTCGCCGCATTCTTGGCAAAGTCAGCACGCTGAAGGTCTTCCCTGCAAAACTGCCTGGAATCTCACTGTTGACCGAGAACCTTCCCTGCAAAACCTTTGCCGGAGTTCCACTGCTTGTCGGAACTTCAACCGACCACCCTCTCCTCACCGTTAAGAAAATTGTCGCTAATTTGTTTTTACCCTTGGTGAAAAAGTGAGGAAAAACGAGATTTTACCCCATTATATAGACCACACTACCCTCAAATGCCCCTCACAAACTGGGAATTCCAGTTGTGTCCAAGGGAAGCCAAGCATCGAGCTTTAACTCGAGGCCCGAGGTAACTCTCATCGATCCATCCCCAACGCCGGGTGAATTTCAAACAACCCTAGCGCTAGTTGATGTAGCGCCAGGTGGGTTTTCAAAACAACGCTAGCGTCAGTTGACTTAACGCCGGGTGTGTTTTCAAAACAACCCTAGTGTCAGTTGACTTGGTGCCGAGTGTGTTTCCAAACAACCCTAACGCCGATTGATTTTGCACTGGGTGAGTTTCCAAACGGCCCTAGTGCCGATTAACTTAGCACCGGTTGTCTTCAAACACTATCACGGGTCGTTCACAACACCAGCGGAGTCTTTAACAACTCAGCACCGGTTGTGTTTTTGAGAACTCAGCGCCGCTTGAATACTCGCAAGAAACCACTAACGCTACACATGGCACCAACCATATTTCAAGCAGCTTATTGTCACCTACTACAGGTTGAAGTCTTGTTCATCCTACCACTTATCCTTAGTGGGGTTGCACCCAAGCCGTGACCTGTCATCTCCAGTGATGTTGCACTCAGTTTGTTGCACCCAAACTATGACCTATCATCCCTAATGGAGTCAGGAGCTATCCCTCATCCTCATAGGAGTCACACCCAGACTGTAGCTCATTGTCCCCAGTGAAGTTAGGTTCATTCTTACCTCTTCAATTTTCGGTGGGTCTGTTTCACACCAAGCCATCTTTCACCCTAGATATGCTTACCCCTCACTAAGCCTTAGTGAAGTCCGCTTTCGTTGGTCATCTTTCATCAGGACACTATTTCCATCTGAGCCCTCAGTTTGTGAATGGTCTTAACCATTTTATCCTCAGGGAGTTGGATTGTCAACCACAGATCTATTCCCTATGGAGCTTCACCTACATGGTGGCACAACCTCAGTCCGTGCTGCATGACCCTAAACTTCACAGCCTCGGTCCGTGTTGCATGACCCTAAACTGCATAGCCTCGGTCTGTGCTGCACAACCCTAAACTGTACAACCTCGGCCCGTGCTATATGACCCTAAATTACACAGCATCGGTTCATCCTGCATGACCCAAAACTACACAGCCTCGGTCTATGCTATATGACCCTAAACTGTACAGCCTCGATCCGTGCTGCATGACCTTAAACTGCATAGCCTCGGTCCGTGTTGTATGACCCTAAACTGCATAGCCTCGGCCTGTGCTACATGACCCTAAACTGCACAGCCTCAGTCTGTGCTGCACGACCCTAAACTACACTGCCTCAGTCCTTGTTGTATGACCCTAAACTGCGCAGCCTTGGTTCGTGTTGTATGACCTTAAATTACACAGCCTCGGTCTGTGCTGTATGACCCTAAGCTGCACAGCCTCGGTCCGTGCTGTACGACCCTAAACTGCAAGCCTCAGTCCGTGATGTATGACCCTAAACTGCATAGCTATGGTCCAAACTATATGACCCTAAGCTGTAGCCGAGGTCTAGATGCATGACCTTAAACTGCACGGTCCTAGTTGTATGACTTAAAACTTCATAACCACGGTCCAAGCTACATGACTTTAAATTATAGTATATGTCCTAGCCACATGACATTGAAAGGCTCAGCACCATGGTCCGAACTAGATGACCCTAAACTGTAGTGGAGGTCTAGTTGCACGACCTTAAATTGCACGGTCCTAGTGGTATGACTTTGAACTGCATAACCACGGTCCAGCTGTATGACCTTAAACCATAGTGTACGTTCTGATCGCATGATGATAAACTGCTTTGCACAGGTCCAAGAGGCATGATCATAAACTCGCCCCCACATATGCGCACACACCTTTTACATGTACTTTTCACGCACGCCTTCCCTAACCTACCGTTAGTGTGCGCGCCACCTTCTTTACCTCCCCAGTGAGTTCATTTACTTCATCACCATACCTCATTCCCTAGTGAGTCTCACCCACGCTCACAAAATGGCGAACCATCCCGTACATCCATACTCGTTGTAAGTTAGTGGGTCACCATTGTCCACTCACATTTCATACATCATCCATCTCTCATAGTGAGCCTAATGTCATTTCCCCAAGTGAGTCAAACCACCACCATAGTCACTCCATGGCCTCCACAGACTGTCATTCATCACCACCAGAGTCCAACTGTATGACCTTAAATTATAGTACACGTCTAGGCCGCATGACGTTAAACTGTTTCGCACAGGTCTCGAAGGCATGACCTTAAACATGCCTTCACAAAAAGAAAAAAAAAAAGAAATGAAAAATAACAGGCATAGTGTATACCTTAACAAGGGAACGCTATTAGTATAAATGGCAGATGGGCATGATCACGAAACCATGAGTAAAAGAGTTCCATGAATAAAACCCGGGCACGGTGAAAACCCAAAAAGGGATCGTGAGTAAAAAGGGTGGACATAGTCGAAAGGTTATGGGTAAAAGAGCCCCAAGATAAAAAGAAGTCGGTGAAACTGTCTCTATGGTGCCGCTTCCCAAGTTCAAACGAAAATCCATAAAGGACGCATGGACCAATAAACAGGTTGATGTTGTACTCATCTTAACAAGCGACTTCAGCCCTCACTCAAAAGAAGAAAATCCCTGGTGTCATAGATGTAAGGACTCCAACAATATGAGCTTCAAGGAAAAGATTCTGACAGCCTAAGTCCAGTTGCAAAAGGACTTAAAGATGAAGACTCACCAAGATGGCAAGACATGTCTCATGAGGAAGAACATTATTCCCACGAGGTCACAAACATACTCTAGAAATGAATACTCCAAAGGCAAGAAACTAACAAAGCCATGGGGGAACCTACCAGAGACATCGGCTCGTCTAGCCGGCACAACCAGACCTTCGGGATCGGCTAATAAAACCTACCCCCGACTGGACTCGGTAGACGAGACCCATATTGGTACTTTGAACGTCAAAAGCAAACCTGGTATAGCAGCAAACAACGTTTACCAAAGTAAACCAACGAACCCAGACCAAATGGGAACAATGCCCTTGTACATGACATTCAATTGCCAAATGAGCTTGATTTTGACTGATAAGGTCCATACAAAATCCTCAGCTTCAGAATCACCAACAGTCCGTACGAGGGTGAGAACTTCCCCAAGATCCCTAAAAAATGTCTCTTCTCCCCTTAAAGTCTCCACGGACGGACACACAAATAATGCATCCCTACGTTTAAGCAGCCTAGTGACACCATTAGGTGAATCTCCTTGGCGTTCACATGGTCCTGTGGCTAGGAAGAAAAAAAGTAAAAGCCGAAGGAAATTTTTTGAATGATTGTCCTTCTCTCTTCTCTAGAAGAACAACATTCAGTGGGGCAAGCTGTTTGAACGTAGTTTTCAGCATCTTGGTTCCTGGTAGGAAGCAGGTCAATAAAAGCCTACAAACCAGTGGAAATTTCCGACAGTCTCAGAATGACCACAGAATTGGTCAGGATCATCATTAGCACTTTAAAAGACCACCTGCCTAGTTTTATTGCAACCAGACATATCTAAGAGAGTGAACACATAGAAACAATTTCAGCAAAATTGGTCTCTACCACCCTGAAATAGACCCTGTAACTAGTGTCATACTTTTGGTGTGTCAAACAGCTATAGGACTACCACCATTAGATCCATCACGATCGAAAACCTCCATGGGTCAAGTTTCAGCTTAATCGGGCACTCCAAGACAAAGTATGGGTAAAATATCGAAAAGGGGTAGGACACACACTATTCCCGTGTGGCCACCCTACACTAAAACACCATTAAATGATGGTTGTTTTCACAGTCACAGGCAGTCACCTTCAGGGCCTATATATCACTCGTTCCATGTCGGATCGCTCCCAAATTTGGTGAGTATGTTCATCTCATTAAGATGGAAATTTCGATATGTGGTACGCCCTGTGACGACGCTTGAGCAGAGAGAAAAACTAAATGAAAGTTGCTGATCTATGAAAAAAGTTGTAGAAAATTTAGCAGCAGCTCGCCTTGTTCGAGCAGCCAGATCACGACGCTCGTATACCCAATCGGTACGAAATCGATTGCATTAGGTGAATGAGGTCCGAGGCTATCTATGGTCTAAACCTCGCATACGATGAACGGTTGGATTTAAAACATGAAGGTGTCAAAGCTGATGTAAATTTCGGCCGTGAGATTTCAAGATTTCAGCCAAAAAACTCCAAATGACAAAATCTTCATCCGAACACGAAATCAAGCTACATTCCTTGCAACATGATCGTGGCGATATTCGCAGTGTGATTCAATGAAGAAATCATGAAGAAACATCAAGGAACGAGTACACAATCGATCCAAAGGTTTCAAGATTCATCCAAGATTCAAGTCTCATGATCATGGCTTAAAAACATGATTCATGGTTCGAAGTTGGTATCAAAATGATCGCCATGCCGAGCCCTAAAAGACAACAATAATCTTTCGATCAAACGGGCATCAAAACGACTTCGAGTCAGCCACAAAAGGTCACACAAGTTCACGGGTAGCAACAAGGATTGTTCTGAAATTCTACACATTGTTAGCTAGGGGCAAAACAGCCCTTTTGTACCCATTTTTAAAATTTATTTAAATTCAATTACATTGTAATTATCTTCAATTCTAGGTAGTTTTCGGGCGTACACCCACGTTTTAGCCCAATTCTATATAAACATGCACTGCCTCATTGTACAAAAGGACGAATTCATTCTTCTTGTATTAATCAATAAAATTCTGATTTTTTCTTGAGTTTGTGGATACGTCTTGAAGAGAGAGAGGGGATAGAGGAAAAAGGCTGATACCTTTCAAGTAAGTAGCTTTCTCTCTCCTCCCCTCTTTCTCACTCCTCCTCTCTTCTCATCTCTATCTCTTTCTCTCTTTTCTTCTTATCTCTATCTCTTTCTCTCGCCTCCTCTCTTCTCGTCTTTATCTCTTTTTATCCTCCCATCTTTCTCTCCTCCTCTCTTCTAATCTTTATCTCTTTCTCTCTCCTCCTCTCTTCTCATGTCTATCTCTTTCTCTCCTCCTCTCTTTTAATCTTTATCTCTTTCTCTCTCCTCCTCTCTTCTCATGTCTATCTCTTTCTCTCCTCTCTTCTCATCTCTATCTCTTTCTCTCTCTTTTTATTATCTCTATATCTTTCTCTCTCCTCCTCTCTTCTCATCTTTATCCCTTTCTCTCTCTTCTTCTCATCTCTATCTCCATCTGTCCTCTTCTAACACAATCGGTGAAACCTAGAGCGGGTTGGTTCTCTCTTTCTTCTGTCACAACCGGTGAAGCCTAGCACTGGTTGATTTTTTCTTGCTCTTGTCACAACCTGCGAAGCCTAACACTGGTTGGTTTTCTCTTTCTCCTGTCACAACCGGCAAAGCCTAGTGTTGATTGATTCTCTTTCTTCTGTCACAACAGCGCCTGTTGGTTTGCTCTTTCCTCTTTTGTCAGTCGGCGAAGCCTAGCGCCGATTGGTTTTTTCTTTCTTCTGTCACAACCAACGAAGTCTAGCGCTGGTTGGTTTTCTCCTCTTTTATCAGTCGGTGAAGCCTAGCACCAACTGGATTTCTCTCTCCTCTTCTGTCAATCAGCGAAGCCTAGCATCGATTGGTTTTCTCTTTCTTCTTCTGTCAGTCGATGAAGCCTAGCACCGGCTGGTTTTCTCTCTCTTCTTCTATTAATCGATGAAGCTTAACATTGGTTGGTTTTCTCTCTCCTCTTCAGTCAGTCGATGAAGCCCAACACCAATTGATTCTCTCTCTCCTCTTCTATCAGTGGGTGAAGTTTAGCACTGACTGGATTTCTCTCTCCTCTTCACAGTCGATGAAGCTTAACACCGACTACGGCTCCTCTCTCTTCTCCTCTGTACAACATAGTCGGTGAAGCCTAGTGTCAACTACGTTTCTCTCTCTTCCTTCTAAAATAGTCGGCAATGCTTAGCCCCGACTATGCCTTCCTTCCCTCTCTCTCCTTTATCATCTCTTCTTTCATACTCTTCTTTTCCTTTCTTCTCCCTCCTTCTTTCTTTCCCTTCTTCTCTTCTTATTCTTTCCTCATAACTTTAATTCTTCCACTCCTTCGTTCAACTAAGAGGGATTGAGATTAGCCTCTCATGGTAATCATGTCGTCTAGCCGTAATGTTGTTATGCCAGGATTACTTGGCCCACTTTATTGCCACGACAGACTGATCATCGTGCCTAGTTAGTCGGCATTGGTAATGACGTCTAATAATATTCCTATGAGCCGGTCTTAGTTACCGAGCCCATTTTGCTACCACGTCAGGCCAATTATCCACCAGCCTAGTCATCGCTTTAGTCTAATTCTTCTCTCCCTTGTCTTTCTTCTCTTCTTCTTTTTGAATGCGCATGCTTGTGTACATTCATCAAAGAGGAAAAGGGTGAGGTCTGACCCACCTGCTAACCTTTGCCATATATTGTGTGATTGTAGAAAATAAGAAAAATACAAGCCAAGGGAGGCGATTTTTAACCAATTTTATTACTGGGGGGCTTTCTTCATAACGCCCACGCGAGTCAGCCCGAGTAAGTCCCGAACCCACCTTTAATTTCCTCTCTCACCGGTTGGTAACACCTGCCCCCGTTCTCGAACGAGGTTATCGAGAGAGCGATCTCAAAAAAGTCTCGGGTCTTCCCTCGAAACCCGAGATGCGCCGCCTAATCCTCAAAGGATCCAGAGGGCGAGATCGATGCACCTAACCACACATTTGCCGACTACGTTTGGTCTTCTTATCGATAGGGTTCGATATAGGATTACACTTATCTATTTCAAACTTTTCCAGTATTCTTTTTCCAGTAAGTAACCTGAGAAATTTTGAATGATATGATTTGTTCTATTTCTTGTTATCTTGATGTCAGACAAATATGAAGCTTCACTTAGATCTTTCATACCAAAGTATCATGAAAGGAATTCTTTTGTTTCCAACACAAGAGCCATTAAGATACTAATTATTAGCATATCATTGACGTATCACTCCCACTTTATAAATATAGCAGTCCTCCTCATTCGAAGTAAACCCTGCTTGAGACAAGGTCTCTTGAAATTTGATGTACCATTGACATGATGCTTGTTTTAAGCCATAAAAGGATTTCTTAAATTTACAAACTAGGATCGCCTTCCCCTTTCCGTTCTCTTTAAAACCCTTAGGTTGTTTCATGTAAATCTCCTTTTCTATTTCCCCATTTAGAAAAGTTTTTTTCACATTCATTTGATGGGCCTCAAAGTCAAAGTGGGCAGCTATGGCTATTCTGATTCTAATGGATGGAAATTTGCAATAGGAGAAAATAATCATAGTCAATCCCTTCTTTTTTGGCAAACCCCTTAGCTACTAGTCCAGCCTTGTATTTTTCTAGTTTCCCCTCTAAGTTTAGTTTCTTCTTGAAGACCAATTTGCACCCAATAGCCTTACCGTTTTGAAGCAAAGACACTAACTCCCAAACTTGGTTTTAGGCAATGAATTTGTACTCATCTTTCATCACTTCTATTTATTTATTCTTTTAAGGACAAGTTATGGCTTCTTGGTATATGGTAGGCTCATGATCTGACTCATCCTCAACTCTCACAGTATTCCCCCATTTAGGTGAAAAACACATGTGATCTTCTAATACGATTACTTCTCCTAAGTTGTAATTTGGGTTCTCGAGGCACAATCTTATCACTAGCCATGTCATAGAGATCGGCTTGCTTGTGAACAACTTTTGCTTTAAGGAACTCATCCTCAAAGAAGTGGGTGTCCCGGCTTGCTATGACTGTCGTATTTTCAAGGTTGTACAATCAATATCCTTTACCATAGTAAGGGTAGCTAATGAAGATACATTTGATGGTCTAGGGATCAAGTTTGGTCCTATTTTAGTGTGGGATCAGGATATGGGCAGAACAACCCCACACTCTTAGATGTTCAAGGGATGGAGTATGATGAGTCAAAATCTTTTGTGGAGCAAGAGGAGCAGCCTTAGTGGGTGCATATCTCAGGATATATCTTGCTGCCCATATTGTTTATTTGCAAAACTTAAGGGAGAGCTTTCCATGCCCCATCATACTTCTCACAATTCGACCAAAGTCCAATTATGTCTCTCAGTAACTTTGTTTCATTCGGGTGTATAAGGCATAGTGTATTGATGAATAATACAATGCTCTACACAAGTCCCTAAAGACATGTGACGAATATTCTCTGTGCCTCTCGGTTCGTAGGACTTTTATCTTTTAATTTGTTTGGTTCTATACCTCGGTTTTGTACTCTCCATAAATCGTTCTAAGGCTTTAGATTTTGAGTACATAAGGTAAACCTGACCATATCACGAGTGGTCATTGATAAAAGTGTTGAAATATCTTTTACGGTATTTGGTTGCCACATTCATGGGACCACAAATGTTGTTATGGAAGATTTCTAAAACATTAGAAGCTCTTTGTGCCCCAATGGAATTTTTTCTTATCAAGGTTCCTTGCACACATGATTCACACACTTTTGAGAAAGGAAAATTGTTTCATGCGGGTTGGACCACATTTCCACAATATGCGGTCCAAAGGCATCAAGCATCCATCGTAAAAATGGATGCAAATAGGTGGTCCATCTAAAAACACTTGTAACTAACAGTCCAAATATTTTCTTAACATAATTATTATTTCTAATTTTTCTCTAAAAGTTAGGTCCCAATTATATGTAAATAATATATATATTGCCTAGCCTGGATTCTACAATATGTGGGCTAGCAGCATAAAAACCATGTCCTTTGATAAATCCCCTTTGTAGTTTTCTAGAAAGCCATCTTTTCTTCATCTTTCCGTTCTTTTATAACTTACGTGCCCTAAGAGCATGTGCCATAGATAAGCCTCATTCTCATGAGTGGGAGACAAGATATAAGCAACTTCTTCCTTTATTTCAATGATAAAAAATCTATCTTTGAGAAGATCGGTCATAAAATTTCACTATAGTTCTTGATTATCACCTTATTAGTATAGAAGATGGTGACAAATCGGGCCTTAGCCATCTTTGGGACCCAAACCAAACACTTCTTCATATCAAGAGCATAAAATGTTTGTTTTAAGACTATAGTCTTCCCATTCTTCATTTCATGCACATAGTCCCCAATGCCCAATACTTCAGTCATTTGGTTTCCTCCCATAAAGATGTGTTACTCGCCCCATGGGTTTAAAGTTATCAAAACCATCTTTGGTGTTTGATACATGCGTTGTAGCACCTGAGTCAAGACACCAGGATGTGCCCTTGGGGTCGGCTAGCATGCTCTCAAACATAACACATACAGATTCCTAATTTCCCCCATTATTCATACTGAACGTACAGTTCTTAGCAATATGCCTGACTTCTTGCATACATAACATTGCGTCTTCTCTCTCTTACCCTTATAATTATTTTCTAATTATCTCTCTTTCTTTTTCTTTTCCTCCCTCTTTTACTTATAATTGAATCTTTCCTTCCCCTTGTTTGACTTAAAGTAAGGTTTAGAATTTACCATGTGCATCGCATCTTTGGGTGCTGGTAAATTGCATGCATTCTTTCTCTCCTCCTCATCTTTAAGCAAAGTAACAAGATCTTCTAGCCTAGTAGCAGTCTCCCTAGTAGCAAGGGAAGCTACAAATACCTCCCAAGAGGCAGAGAAAGTATTTAGTAGGTGAACTACTTGCATGGGTTCACCGGGCCGCATCTCAATTGACTCCAACTCACCAACCAGGGCCCTAAACACATGCACTTATTATGCTATCTTCCCTCGTACAGGCACCTTTAGATCATTTTATTTCTTCATGGCTAGAGTCTTCCTCATGAGAGAAGGATCAACAAATTCCTTCTCGATTTGCTCATGCATCCCTTTTGCCGTCTTGATTAGCTCATACTCCGAAGTATACGACTCGTGCATAGCCACGAGTAGGGTATGCCTTGCCAGCATATCTTTGCACTCCCACTCGACATTTGAATCTTTGTAACCTGGGTTACATTCCCTCTAGGCTGAGATGGTGGAGCCTTAGTGAGGATATTATGCTCATTATAGAGCACATAACTTATTTTGCGCTTCCATGAGGCATAGTTTATGCCATCAAACCTTACAATCTTTAAAATTTTAGCAACAAAACTTCTTGTAGCCATTGTCTCAAAAGTACAAAATAACAAAAAAATAAGAACCTTTGCTCTGATACTAATGAAAGGGACAATGTGAACTAGTACTGTTTATATAGTTTAAAATTTTTATTTTTCCAAACCAGCTAGGACCTTTGCATAAGTCCAAAATTTATAGTGAATATTCATATAAACAAATAAGAAATCAAATTTGGATTCTCACTTGATTCCACTTTTACAACTCTTTATTTCATAACCAAAAGTTATATAATGAACTTGGGAAAGAGATGTCAAAAGATTCCTCTATTGGACTTGATACACCCTTCCAGGTCTCCTCCACGTATGGGATGAAGGTCTTTCTTAGATCTCACAAGTATGGGAAGCTTTGGCTAGAAACCCTACAATGGATATGAGATCATATGGAACGCACTCGACTTCCTCTTTTATCTCTATGAGAAGGCGTGCCTCTCTATGTCTTTATTAGATTGGTTATGGGGCATGCCCCTTTGTGTCTCTTAGAAAGATAGAAAGAGATGAGAGAGAGAGGGTGGTGTTGCACTACAATAAATTGGTTACACGCTTTTGTAAGGCCCTTAAATGGCCACAAAAACCTAACATCCTTGTTTAAAATTGAGAATATTACACGACTAGCCAACCAATTCGGCATTGATTGGAGGTATTTGTCCATGGACAACTAGAGGGCAAATGGTCAAGCTTAAACATTCAATAAAACTCTTTGCAAAATCTTGAAGCAACTATCAAAGAAAGTTGTCGGGATTAGCACGAGAGACTGCCAGAGGCTCTATGGGCATATTGGACAACTGAGAAGGATGCAACCACGACCACTCCATATTCCTTAGTCTACAGAGCTTAAGTTGTTCGACCCCTTGAGGTCCAATTATATTATTCCAAAAGTGGCCCAATACGGACTAACAAATGATGAGCGGGTTAAGCTTAAACACAGCAAGTTGGACACACTCAATGAAAAAATCTTGTTGTACAAAAAAATTTGGTAGTCTATCAGGCAAGAATGAGTGGGGTATTTAGCAATAAATTTAGATTACGTTCCTTCAAGCTAGGACACTTGGTTTTAGCCGTATGACGCCCCATTGGAGCACCACAATCAAAATTTCAGCCCAAATGAGATGGCTCTTATATAGTCAAAAAGGCATATTCCATGAAAGCACATTTGTTATGCAATGAAACAGGAAAATATACCCCCAATCAGTGGAACGTACCTAAAGAAATTATCCTTGAGGGAACTGCCTAACGCATGATGGTGTGTGTTATAACCATGGGGGTCAAGGCATAGATACTTGGAATACTAGCAGCAGTCATACCTGATGAATCACCATCATAATTACTATGTATATAGTCCATAAGTCTATAGCTCAAGACTACAAACTGCTTGGTACTTATTGAAGTACTTGCTCGAGATAGCACCATATGCTATGAACATGTATAACCCCATATTGTAGTCTAAACCTCAAGATTATAAACTGCTTGGTCCCTATTGAAGTACATGTTTAGGGTAACCACTATATGTTTTGAACATGTACCACCCATATATATAACCCATGCCTCAAGACTATTAATGGATAGATACTTGTTGAAGTACATGTTCGGGATAGCACCATATTCTATGAACATGTGTTGCCCCATATATATAGTCCATAAGACTATCTGTTTGGTATAACCATGATAATCTATGAACATGTACTTCCTCATATATATAGCCCATACCTCAAGAATATAAACTGATTGATACCTATCGAAGTACTTGCTCAAGATAACAAAGATGTTCTATGAACATGACCGCCCCATATATATAGTCCATACCTCAAGAATATTGATTGGTATCTATTGGAATATGTGTTCGGGATAACAACAATATGCTATGAACATGTACTGCCCCATATGTATAGTCTAGGCTACATGACTATAAACTGCTTAGTACCAACAAAACATACAACCATCTGGTTCGCCACCATACGCAACCAGAAGATTAACCATTCGGTCATGGGGGTTTGGTTCTCCAATACATGCGACTGGAACCCTGAGCAATGGTTAATACCCCACCTTCATACATGTCGATTGGGGTGCTTGGGATGCCATTATATGCCATTAGTATCCCAAATCTTAAAACCGCCACTCATAGGTTCGGGGGTGTACACCTGAGTTATCATATGGTCCATGATGCATGACCTTAGACTGCCTATCATATGGTCCGTGAATTATAACCCTAAACTGCATATCATATGGTTCGTGATGATGTAAGACCCTAAACTGCCTATCACATGGTCTGTGACACATGACCCTAAATTGCCCATCACAAGGTCCACAATGTATGGCCTAAAATGTCGCCACATAATCCTCCCTGTATGACTATAACTACATGGACTCTCAGGCCACCCATATTCTCTATCAAGGTATGGAAGGTTCCAACTCAACCCCCATTCCCTCTCATGAATATGAGAAATGGGGAAGTGTCAGTTGGTCCCCCAGCATTGTTTGAAAATTTGGAGAACGTAGAAGTCTTGATTCACTATTGTACCATGGAATACTGTGAAAATACCTTTGAGATTGCGAGCTTGATGGATGTTAAGAAAGCTAAAGACTATAGTCTCGAAAAAAGGGTTGGTCCACAGTGAAGACCTGCACTATTAGATGCACATTATAAAGACAAAATTTTAAAAGAAATATATACATATCCACGAGCCAAAATAAAAAATATCAAGTCCAAAATATAGCTCAAACAAAGAAGAGCAAAGAAAGTATTTTTTATTTTCAAAGTCCTATTAGCAGCTCCTGAAATGTCGTTGCCGCTCTTTTATCGTACGAAGCATTCCATACGGTTCTCGACACTCTCTTTATTCTCAACCACCTCTTCAATCACGTCCAGAGTAGCATTCAGTTCAATGAGATTGGCGTGTGCACGATCAGACTCCTCAGTAACTTTAAATGCTGCAGGACGCCTTGCTTCAGAGAGATTCAGAATGTATTCTCATTCGTAACAAAGTTTTGTCCTCTGTGCTTCAAGGGTTGCTTCGTTCAGCGAGATTCACTCTTCCATCTCCTTGCATCATGCTTCACTCTTTGCTATTAGATCCTTGATCTTCTTGAACTCTCGTTAAGCCTTCGCAAGCAACAGGTCACTTCAGCCACTCTTCGACGGCAGTTGGCAACCGCCAACTCGCCCTGCGAGATCACGACCAGGAAAGTGTCTATTAAGGCCCTCCTAAGATATATGACTTCCTTGGCATCCCGATATATGTTTTCCATCATATGGCGAAGTTCATGATCATTGGGTCCTGCTGAAACAGCTGCTGCTAATGCTGGGGATAGGGAGGTTGAAGCTGTTAATAATTGCCTAAGGGAAAAGTCTACCAACCATCGGTAGATGGTCTATATCAGCTCATGGGCCACCTTATTTTGACCCTAACTTAAGGTTGTGGGGACCTTCATCATAGACTCCACCAGATCCTCTGAAGGGGTGGGAACATTGATAAAAGTCCATTCAAAATTATCTGCTCGAGCCTCGGAAGAATTGGCTTCAACCGATGTTGATGGAGGGATATCATCCAAAACACTTGGTGCTTCAATAGCGGCAAGTGCAGGTGTTAGCTTGGGAACATCCTCTTGCCCATCATAACGAGAAGAAGTACCTGCAGCTGAACGGGAATTGACAAAAGGAATTGAAAATAAAGAAGAATTAAGAGAATTGATCGATTAAGACTTGAAGAGCTGACTCCGGCTACAGTAGGTCTAGAGATTAAGATCGGAGAGCCAAAATGAAGAGGCGAACCGAAATTGAAAAGACCAGTCGATGATAAGGTCTTCAAGGCCTACAAAATACTAGTAGAAACCTTAAAATGGAAACAAGAGATAAGGAAGGGGAAGTTGCACTCTCATCCATTGGGGCTTTACCCTTGATCTGCCTCCTCAACAGATCCTCGACAGGAGGCTTTGGCTCCGATGCTGCAATAGAACTTTCAGTTGGCCCAGGTGAAGAAGTTGAAGTCTCATCATTCTTACGGAGTAGGGAATTCCCTTCAAGGAATAAATCAGGCCATCATCATCTTCTGAGTGTGCCACTAGTCCTGAGGATTCTTCGAAGACAGAAGTGTCTTCATCGTGATCTTCTTCCACTTTACGAATGGGAGAAGAAGGCCAAGAGGGGATTTCAAGGGACTATACAAAATTATTTATCATATAAATCTTTTTCTTTGCAGCCACACTCTTTCGACGTAAGTGTAAAAGATGTCCCCTTATACTCCACCTGAGGGGTGTAGGCACATGTTCACCGACATTAGAAATATGCACTTTCGACCCCTTCTCTGAAACTATGAGAGGCGATGAATTTTTGTCCTTCCTTTGGAATTTGATGTAGGGACGGCCAGATGATTTCCTAGTTTTGGAGTGCGAATGGGTAGACAGATGCTCGTGGTCAACCACCAAATTCATATTCCAGGATTTTCTTATGCACCCAGTCCACTGGCCAACAACAAGTCGTTCAAATGATCATCAAAATTCATCTTCAAAGACACTAATGCCCACGGCTTCGAAAAGCTGAATAGGGACCAGTTAGGAGAAATATCCATTCTAGCAGCCCAGTCTCTTGGAAGGGGCACTATGTCATTCTTGAATGGGTGATTTCCATCCCCTCAAGAGGAAACTCGAGCATTTGCTAACTGGTTTCTTATAAAACTCCCATTGGGTGTTGTCGTACCAATGGCAGTACTGGAATGTGGGGAACGATGAATTTTGTGACATTGTTTAAAAGGGTGTAGGAATCCCAAACGATCTTTACATTGGTATCTGTCACGTTCCTTCTCTTGTCGAAGGAAAAGAACAATGGGCATTGCTGATCCATGGCATGTTGACCTGCAAATCGACGGGGGTTGTAAATCTCCAGTAGCTTTACTGTGCCAATACCTGGACACCCCGAATTATCTCCTTAGAAGAAGTCAGCTGATTATCAATTTTGGACCCATAGTCATTGTCGAACAAATGATCCCTTAGACCTCCAGTCGAAATAACTTGGCTGAAATAACGTTGTCACCCAGAAACATCTTCCTAGTGACATTATCTGGGTGGAAGAGGCCCCTATGTCCCATAATTCGAAGCATATAGGGAAAGTGAAAGAGGGACAACATGACCTAACCAAGTATATATAGTTATTACAAATTTTATTTTCTTTTTTTTATTCATATCGGCTAAAACACTTACAAGTATTTGAAATTAAAAATGTATTCATAAAATGAACCTTAATAAAATCTAGGATCTTCTCTTGCATATCATATAATTATTTACAGATATAATGCATGAAGAATTAATAAAAATGAAGCCATTAGAATCGTCGAATACCTTCCCTCATGTTATACCTAAGGACTTTATACCTCCCACACCGAGTCTCCTCTACTAATACCACCCGGGATCTTGGTCCTAACCTTGTTTCATAATTCGGGAAGCCTAGACAACACTTTATGAGAATATGATATAGGATGGAACCAACTCAAGCACAATGCACAACCTCAATGGTCAAACACATAGAGTGGGGTGTGCCGTCCTTGTGGCTTGGGCGTGCCCCCTTGGGGTTTACTCTAGGGCTCAAAAGAATTACAAAGGCCTTAACTAAAAGAGAGAAATATGAGAGAGAGAGAGAGGAGAGTACCTGCCTATGGGAGAGAGAAATAGAGAGAGAGCGAGAGGCCAATCTTATTTCATAAGTGAAAAGAATATACCTTTATAAATAATATTGTAGAGGTGAGGCTAGGGTTTTGGAGTATAACGTTTTGCCATCATTATGAGACTTAATCTTGATTGTAGATCAAGGAAACCTATGGGGTGAAGAGATCTTAGTCGTTATTCCTTAGATCAACTCTCATGATTAAAGGAATAAGGTGGAACAACTATCTCTTAGTGTCCATAACTCTATTCCCATCAAATATTGTGTAGAGAACATAATATACTTTTATAAATCAATTAAATCAATCTCTACACTTGCTTAGTTGAAATCAATCAAATCCATTCCACCTCACATTCCTTTTATTTTTTATCCAAGAAGGTGACTTCACACACAAACCACACAAGATAGAAAGGAAGAGGGAGTGGGGCACCCCACACATGGAGAGCCATGTGGGATGCCCCCTGGGGCCAAAGTCCCAATGGGCCCCCACACCTTATATTATTTTATAATAATAAAATAATTTTATTAATCTATTAAATATTTTATTTTTCTTTCTAAATTAAATAAATCCATAGATTTGATTTTTTTATTTAAAATCCTTTTTTAAAGAAAATAACATATCTATCTGGGTCTAAAAAATCATTTTAATTATCCAAAATATAATTAAAAAATTAAATATTTTTAAGAATATTTGATGGGAATTAGATCCAAAGATTTAATAATATAGCAAAAATACTGAAGACTCCATCCTTTCTAAAAAGCTGCATCTCACTATACCTTCTCAAACTTACCCAATAGTTTCTATGACCCACAACCATTTGCCGGGGTTCATGATTGGACTATCAAAATCAATCAATAAATGTAAGCGACATGATCCTAGTCTATAGATTACAAGTTCCTCCCTGAGGACAATTCTATGTCTCACTCTAGCACAATACCTCATGAATCCTTTCAACACGGTCTAGTGTTGCAGATATACATCTGTTTGGCACATGTACACGATACACCCTCACCCAGAGGGCTTCTTTCTATAAGACTATCTAGCATACTTGTCGTGCGGCGGTATTGATGAGGATTTGGCTCTTGTCTTCTTTGGCCAACCATCACACACATGGGTCACACCCAGTCACCTAGTGAACCACCCTGGGCAAACCTCTGGTATCATCAAGGGTTACCCATGAAACCCTTATCGGTTGTGTACAAGTGCTCAAGGTTATGCGTTTTAGAAATCACCCTGAGCCAGAGCCAAGTGAATCGCGCATCAACGATGCCTCACAGTCTACCCTGGAATACACTCATAGTTTTACATACTCTCATAAGCCTTTACACATAACCCCAACTAAAGGTTTTGCTTGGGACTGTGCTCAACTAGTAATAAAGTATGGGGAAATACGCCCCTAGCAATGCATAGACATAGTGAATGGGGAAGCAATCACATACATTTGGCCATCGGCCATGTCACATGCCACATACAAGCATTTGGGCCTCATAACATGGTCCCGAGAGTTTGGCAAGCCAAACATGCATAAGAAAAGAGCAATGTAAGCTATCAAGTATACGCCATCGCCCATTTCAGTAGGACGAGGAGGCATGACTGCCTTAAGAAGTGGAGGCTTGCCAATAGAATTATAGTTAGGACTATGAGGCTACCTCTCAGCCCTTTTGAGATCAAATAAATGAGTGAACAAATCTAAATAGTAACTTTGCGGTTTTTCTTAAGTGAAGCCAGGTATTCTATAAATATTCTTCCTAAGGCTCTGGCTAACGACAGGCAGCATGAACTTTATCCCCAAATATCACTGCATTTTCTAGGGTGAATTCTTCATAGCGAGCACCCAAGAGCGACGAACCGTCAATGAAATGCAAATTCAGAAGAGAAATTCCTGCTTCTCCATAATCAAAGAAATTTGAATTTAGTCAGCAAGAACTAGGTCTCTAGCTATGCCCGGATGACATTGGAGCAGTCATTGAGCCATGCAAAGCATTCGCAGGCATTCCATTGCCTTGCGCGCTTGTAAACTCTTTCTTGAAGCGAGGACCCATCTCTCGGGTACATGTGTAATAACGGTGAAGCCAAGTTTGGTGGCTGAAGTTGTATATGTTGCACTAGGGCTTATAGTCCTATAGTTCAACGTTATATGTATTAGAATTCCCTTAGCCAAAGTTTTAGGTTATTTGATTATTTGATTAAATTTGTTTATTTGATTAAACAAATTTGTTTAATCAAATTTGTTTATTTGATTAAAGATGAGATTCTAGATTCGTTATCTAGAGAAGGAAAGAGAAAGAAAGATTTTTATAAAAATTAAAAAGGAAGGAGCTGCATCTAATAATTCAGAACTCATAGTCTTATTTATTCTCCCTTAGTGAATATACGTGTTTCATTCGATATTCATTACTGGCAAATCGCCTAACCGGAATAACGAGAACAAAATCCAAGGGATTCAAAATTGGTATTAATCCAACTTTTATAAGAAAATGGAGTAAAAGTGTCACCCAAAAATTACAATGTAACCAAAAACTTTTGAGATTTTTTACAATGTAACCAAAAACTTTTGAGATTTGCATAAAAAATTGGACTTAGAAAGTGAGTATATATAAAAAAAAAAAACGTTGAAACCATTTACAATATCTCACTAAAGAGGATAAAAATAAATAAAATTACACTCGAGAGTATACTTTTAAATTTTTATATCAATAAGGTACCTTCTCAAAAAAATATTAAAAATTCTCATAATTGCCCCCATTTGGTGTTTGCAAGCCAGAACAATTTCGAGTACTTTGGTAGTTTTACACCCCAAAATATTACTTCCATCATTTGGTTAAGGCATCTATAGGGTAAATAGCTTCCTAATACCCAGGGATAGCTTGGAAACTTTTTAACATTTTTTTTGAGAAAGTACCTGAATGACATAGAATTGGAAACTTTGTAACATTTTTTTTGAGAAAGTACCTGAATGACATAGAAATTTAAAAGCATATCCTTAAGAGTAAATCCATGTTTAAAACTTTATTCCTAATTTAAATAATCAAACTCTATATCATCATTAATACTTGTCACTTGTATTATATGTAAGACATTGGGAGATTAAATGCAAAGCAATGCAGAAGATGGAAAGAGAGAGAAGGGGGTTTTCTCCAGTAGGCAAGAGACCTAAGTACAAGTTACATACAATAATTTGAAGGTAAATTTTAGGCAGCCTTTTTCAAAAGTATTTCTGAATATAGTATAATTTGGCCACAATCATTTTTTGAAGGTATGTGGTTTTTTGAAATTATTTTAAAAATCATGAATTTTAAAAATATTTGCCAAAAAGGCAGTCTTTAGAAAATCATTTTGAACCGAGTTTTGGTAATTATCCTTTTATTAAAAAAGAAATTAATATGATTCAAAATATCAACTATTTTTCTCTTTTCCTAAAAATTCTGCTGTCCTTTTTTATTTTTAGTGGGATTGCAAAATTTGAACCTTTACACTGAATGAGAAACACATCCTAATAGACGTTTTTGGACATGGGGTGGAAGATTTCTTTTTTCACATGGTTGTAGAAACTAGTAGAATTTATTATATCGGGAAAATTACATATACATATGTTATTTTAAACATTATTACCACTTTACCTAAAATTTGTACTTATTACATTCAAAATTTTGGATATTAAATGTATACCTGCTCTCAGGAGGCCCAAAATATTTTTCCAAAATTGCCTTATTTTTTGATCTTTAGGATCCGAAATAAATAAATAAATAAAACAATTTGGAATTTCAAGGTTTGAAATTGCCATACAAAAAAATCAGACTTTCAAAGTCCGAAAGTTTTATTTTGTAAATTTCAAATTTTGAAAATCTAAAAAATTCAATCATATTTAGTTCATACGAAAATAAAGTTGAAAACTTGAAAATCTTGAAAATTGATGGTCAAAAATGCATTACAACATACACTATTTTCAAAACTTGAAATCCACTGCTTTCTTATGTCTATGCATCTTGACGTCGAGATGATCAAGTTAAGGATATTTGGGCATCAAAACAACCTCATTTAGTGAAAGTTTTGAGGTAGGCTCAAATTTTATTGTTTAGAGCCTATGCTCTATATAAACTTTTCCCATTATATAATTACACAATTTAGAAAGAGTATTATAACTGCTTGTTCATTATCATTATAAAGAGAGGCTATTTCAATTATAGTTTTTCAATACATGTTTAGGTTCATTCATGGTTAAGCTTGGATCCGGAAGGTACACGGGGCCCGGTCTGCACATGGGAAAAGAAAAGGAAAAATGATATTTATTATTTTTAATAGCATTTAATCCATATCTAAGCCCAGCAAAAAATCATGCTTTTGGTGAAAACTTACTTTTTGGGCAATGTTTTTCATAAGAATCACCCCATCGGCGAACCCTAAAACCCTATCCCCTTTCTTGCAATTTTTGTCTCATTTCTCAAGCCAATCATTTTAAATTTGATTAAAAAAAGGTGATGTTGGATCCCTAGATGAACCCTACAGAAATTTGTTTAATCTAAAAGCAAAATAGAAAAAATTTGAGAGTTCATAGTTTGGAAATTTTTTCACCCCGAAATTAAAAATATTCAATTTCTCTCTCATGGTTTATTTTTGAGCTGGTTGACCTGGCCCTAAAAACTAGCATGGGCCACAAAATACGGTCCGAGAGTTGAGATAGGGCAGGGCCACCATGGCCCGAGACAGGGCCAGTCTGTGCTTGGGCTGCAGCCACCAACAACAGGGCCGGGCTGGGCTAGAGCCAGCCCTAATGGGACTAGGGCCAGAGTTGATTTGGACTATTTCTACCCTATTTTGAAGTGATTTGGATCTCAGGAAAAACATTATCAAGAAATAATTTTCTAAGATTGTCCATTTGTGCCCCTTTGAATCCAAAATCTGGGGCGCAAATTTTTATTAGAAATTGTTTTATTTATTTTGAGCTCAAAATAGAGAGATTATTTTTCTCCCCATAAGCTAAAAAAATAGTTTCCCAATCATAGTTTGCTATGGAGCCGAACAAAAAAATAAAACAAAATGAGCATTGTTGGGCCCGGGACAAAGAAGGCCAATCTTTTCCCATCTTTGTCTTCATGCCAAAAAAATCCTTAAACCTTTATTTCTTATCTCTCTCTTATTCATAGAAATCAATTTCTACTTCCATCTTGCCCCAGCTATTTCCTTCTCTCTGTATCTCTATCATGTTTTCATCTCTATTCTTGCATTTAACACTTTTTCTAGGTAGAAAATTTTCTTTCAGGATGTATCTAGATGCCATCCAAATAGCAAAAGCCTATTTTAGAGAAAATATTTTTCTTTTCTTGTTTCCATACAAAATTTTCCCGGGATTAAAGTAGGACTTAGATTTTTAAATTTCGTAAAAGAGTTTTCAATAGCTTTCGTGGAGCAGATGAGCCTTAAATTCTTTTTTCTTTCAAAAATTTCATAAACGAAAAATGCCGTCTTAAAATATTTGTGGTGTTTTGTATATTTATGGTAAGCAAAGTGGAGTAGCAAGACAAATTTGAAGAGCCAAATGTAATGTAGAAGAATACCCATTAACTCGAATCACCACACTTTACTTGCTTTACAAATAATTGAATTTGTTTACCCTTTTCTATATCTCGTTTTATTTCCCATTTGATTTTTTAATTGACCCTTTTTGCATGATGAACTGCAAAAGTAGAATATCAATTTGATATTGTAAGCCTTTCTAATAAAGGAGACAATTATCCCCATATCAGCACTATTGGATTTATGTGGCTATTAGAAGCCCTACGAGAGCATGTAATCAATATCTGATAGTGTGGTTTGTAAGGAAACGAGGCTCTAAATATTCAAAGTAGAGCCCGCCTTCAAATAGTATTGAGAAATATGGTTTCAATACTGAAAATCTGTGTGACAGCCTTAAAATATATTTTCATTTGTAATTATAAAATTTAAAGCTTCAAAAATAGTGTAGATTGAGTAGATCTCTGAAAACTTGAAAATCTTAAAAATTGATGGTTCAAAAATGCATTACAAGATACACTGTTTCCAAAGCTTAAAATTTAATTTTTTTTCTCATTTCCATACATCTTGATGTCGAGATGATCAATTTGAGAACATTTAGGCATCAAAGCAGCATCTTCTAGTCAAATTTTTTAGGTAGGCCCTAATTTAATTTTTTAGAGCCTAGGCTCTATATAAATGTTTTTTATATATGATATAGTAGAACGAAGAACTCCAATGGGAGTATGGCCCTTGGGACCAAGAAAATATACTCTTTAGAGACCAACAGATTATGGTCCAGAGAGATTGAGAAAGGCAAATGCTATTTGCCGAAACTCAAACTTGGCTTGACGAGCTAGACTAATCGAGTTGAAAAAGTCTTGAATACCTGGGTATAGAATAAAACTGATAAGGGTTTATAGGTTATCCCTTAATGAGGTCGGAGTTGCCTATAGGAGTGAGGAACTATGTGACCCTTGGGTATCATGGTTGGCCTATAGAGATGAGGGCCAAAGCCTCATCACTGAACGATCACTCGGTGTGTGCATATGATGGTTATATCAAGAAAGCAAGATACTATTGAGGGTGCAACGTGCACATGTGAGAGAGATTACCCTTATGCACCATAGAGTTGTGGTTGTATCAGATCTTGGTGACCATGGGTTTATCTCTAAGAGAGAACTTGTAATCCATAAACTGATATTATATCTCATTGCTTATTGGCTAATTTTGGTAACTCAATCATGAACCCCTACAGTAATCTGAAGGTCATGGGAATTGCTAGGCCAGTTTAATAAAACAAATGTGGATTATAGCCCAAAGTCAAAGATAAAGTGCTTCAGAAATATTAATTCCTAGACCTAGAATGATCCTATTCTCATAAAATTTATTTGGTTTTCTTTATTTTGATGTTAATTGATGTTTAGAATCATTATTTAAATTTTTGTGAGACTCTTGATATTTTATTTTTATAAAATAAATTTATAAATTAAAAATATTCAATTTTCAGTATTTAAATATAGAGAAAAATGAAGTTTATTTCTCAACTACTAAAATTCAATTTTATTATTTTAAAATTAATCTAAAATATGGGGGCCCATGGGGGACCCATCCAAAACCCCATTGGGATTTTTGTGGGGCCCACTATGGGTGCCCTAGATAGTTGTGCCCCACTTAAAAGTGGTAGTCCTCTTTATTTTGGATAATGTGTTTTGTAGAATCCTTTTCTGAAATATATTTCTAAAAAGAAATATGCCTTATGGAGTTCTAAGCAGATTGGACTTCTAAAACAAATATGAATATGCTTTATGGAGTCCTAAGGAGATTGAATTTCTAAAATAAATATAATTAGGTATTTTTCATATCTTTTAATTTAAGGATAAAGGTTTATAAAACTGAATGATAAGTTTCTGCATTATCTTTTGAATCATGATGGCATACTGAAGGAATGAATTACTTGGATCTCTCACCCCACATGTCTCATAAGATCAATATAATCGGATCAATCTATAAAATGACTATTCCTAAAGAAACTTTATCTCCCTCGTAGGTTTATAAATAAGGGCATCATCACCACTCCTTCTCTACACAAAACATCTCTCTCTCTAATATTCCTGTAGGGGTGGCACGCCGCCCTTTGGGAAGGTCTTCTCTCTCTCTCTCTCTCTTCGAGGTCTCATATCTCAAAAAGAGAGATAAGGGCTCGCCCCCCATAAGAGACCATAGAGGTGGGCATGCCCCACTCATAGGAGACTACCCAAGGCATTGAGGCCTAGGTTTGGTTAAAATAGTCATATCCTCTCATGTTTTGTAAAGGGGTTAGCCATAACTTTTCCATATTTGGAAGATCCGAGAAAGTCTATTAATCTCATACATCATTGGAGGAAGAGACCCGGTGTAGGGTTTACTAAGTCCGATTGAGATAATCTTTTAGTATCTTTCTTTAGGGTTTACAATATTTTATTTTTTATGTTTTTTATTTATATTTTGTTGGTTTTATTCATTGAATAAAAGAAATAATTAGTGGCAGCAAGTAAGAATCACTTTTGGTTATTTTTTTGTTTATTTCAAGCAATGTTCAAAGCTGGTGACCTGATCCAGAATCGGATAATTCGGATTGAGAATCGCCCAGCTTGTCCCAATTTTAGCTTAAAAACAAGATCCAACTTGATCCACCTTTTTATAAAAAAAATTTATTAAAAAATTGACGTATTGGGCTAACCTCACGCCCCTTAGCGTCACACCTCACTTTACTAGGCATTGCATCTCTACCATGTGGCTCTGCGGTTAAGCAATGTGGCATCATCTTTCTATGGACCTTGCATCACACTCAGTGCACCGCATCCCATCGATGAACACCCCTTAGAGTTGGAATAACCATTTTATAAGTTGTTTTCCTCCAGCATCTATTCGATGTGAGACAAACTATACAATGTCTTACTGAAGATTTCAAAACGTGTTCTAACTTGCCCAAAGAAAAGCCTTTATGGGATTATACTTACCAGAAACAAAAAGCTCATGGAAGTATCGGATTAATATTAGGCAATTAGATTCTAGCTAATTGGGACTGAAAAATATATATTACTAACTCATGGGATATTATAAAGGCAAAAAATAACACCAATACTAGTTTATTGACCATTAAAAGATAGTTTATGGGATATTGGATATTTTAAGAGAAAAAATTAACACTAGCTCATACCATTACAGAATTTATTTTCAAGTTGCTTTATCAATTATTCCATATTGCAGGTATGAATTTATTTATTTAGTTTTTTAATATTATTAAAATATGATTGTAAATTTCTATTTTTAAATTACATATTTTTATCCACATTAATTATTACACATTAGATTTATTTATTTTGAGGGTCATACCCTTGTTTTTTGAATCACGTTTATTAGAATATTATATTAATAATTATCCTAATTATATTAATAATCAAATCTTATATTTTATGTATTAATTTATTTATATTATAATTGATATAAAGTACTATTTTTTGTTATAATTGTAAATTAGATTTTTTAAATCAGATGATATTATAAGACAAATTTTAAAATTTGTGCTTACTTGTTTAGTAAAATGATTATAAATCAATTTTCAAGTTTTTATAGATCTACTCAATCTATACTATTTTTTAAGCTTTAAATTTTAAATTTAATGATGAAAATAGATTTAAAGACAATTACAAAGATTTCCAGTATCGAAACCACATTTCTCGACACTATTTGAAGGTGCACTTTACTTTGATTGTTTTTTTACAGCCTTGGCTCTATACAAACCGCACCCATTATTTTTTAGGCTTACTTCTGAGTCAAAATTCCAAGTTCTAACATTAAGAAAAAGTAGTTCTTGTACATGAAATTTTGTTCCGATCTTAAAACTTGTAACTATTTTTTCGACCTAACTGCGTTGGATCTTAAACTTCCGACCCGATCTTTTTACATGAATGTTTTGTAGAAAACTTTGTCACAAAATATGGAGTTCCAATCATGTTCTATTTTTTATTTTATTAGGAACATGAAGTTCTGACCGAATCTGTATTTCTTTTGGAATTGCAGGGTTGGATCTCCAACTTCCAACCCGTTTTTTTAACAAAATTTCATGTTAGAACTTAAAGAAAGAAATAACCCTGGTAGGAACTCGGAGTTCCAATCAAAACCCAAAAAGGGACACAAGTGTGAGATATAAAGTACGCAGGACATTTTCTCAAGGGATTGTTTACAATGAAACCATTTGGTTTTTATATAAGGAGGTCACAATCATTGCTAATCATCCGATATAAATTTGATAGTTTGGATGTGTCACAGAGTTTGAAAAAAAAAAATTTAAACTTTGAGCTTGGTAAATACAATAAATATAACCACCCAATTTCACATCCAATGATCAAAGATTAATTGTGACCACCTCGTACCAAAGATAAATGACCTCATCGTATACTACAAAAAAAAAAAATCTACAAAAATTTCCAACAACCAATGATTAGTCTCTTTCACTTTAGTTCGACTTCAAATCATATTCCTTTATCTCTTCCATAAATCCCCAAGCTCACTTCTATATATAAATAAAAAATTTCTTTTTAATGTCTTTCCAAGTGCTTGCCTAGTAACTAAATTTATCATTTAAAACCTTAGGGAAAATGATGCTTGATGACCAAAGAAGTGGGCTGTAAAAAGTGGCATATAGCCATAATGGGCCACTTGAGTTATTATTTTTCTAATAATAATCAAGAGGTGGGTATGGCATTTGTTGAGATTCACTTCATGAGTAGAAACATAATGGATGAATGACTATGAAAATGAAAGCTTTAACTTTATATTTATCTCATTTGAAGTCATATATCTAAATTAAAAAATTGATTATTAATAAGTTGGTTTCTTTTTCTCTAATTTCTTGCATGTGATGTGTCGCACTTCTATCCAATAAAGAAATAATAAATAAGCAATCACGAGGGGTTATAAAGAGACACGCCTACCTTTGTTTCCCAGCAACCTTTTCTCTCTCCATTTTGTTTACTTGTTTTTCATGAGAGATTTTAAGAGATTATATCTATTTAATGAATGTTAAATTTCACAATTATGTTGTGAATTGAACATGAATTTTGTGAAATATAATATTAAAATATGAGACCACAATCAATATATTGTTGGAAAATTTGATTGCAGGTTAACAGCATATGAGAGAGCAAATGAAGTTAAGACTTAGAGCATGTGTGTGAGAGAGAGAAGTAATATTTGACAAACAAAAATATACAAAGTGGATTAGTTCCAAAATCCTCATCCGGATTGGTGAACATTCAAAATGACCATCTACGGTTGTTAAACATAATGCTCTCTCTCTCTCTCTCTCTAGGATGCTGAATCACCTAACCCACATGCTGAAACATAGGGCACACTTTCCTTGGCTTATAACAAATTAAGAAAAGGAACAAGTAAGACTATTATGTCACAGTTCAAGAAAGTAAAACCATTATACCAGGAGGCTCAACCAACTCCTTGAGACAAATTGCAGCGTGAAATGGCTCACACAAAGTCACAATGTCCGCAAATATTTAGTATACTTCTTAAAAATGAAAAGTCAAATAATTGCAATTTGTAAATATCCCCTAATTTGTAAATATCCGCAAATATTTAGCATACTTCATTTTTCCCCTAACATATAAAAATTGGAAATGTGTATAATAAGCTAATTTGGTTTTGACATAAGGAGACTTTTAGATTTAAAATCGCGTAGTTGGGAATGTACCATTGTTTGGGCACAAAGTCAAACAAAATTTCTCAGATGTTGTGACTCACTTTCATCGATTTGATTTCACATTTAATTGCTGAAAGTGATTGTGATCTTCTTGTACCCAAAATAAGTGGTATCATAATATGCTATCCCATAAAAATTAGGTTAGTCCCCAAAAAATTGCAATTAATACTAAAATATTACCATAATTTCTGAGAACCGAAGAACTAGCTTTAGGCAATTGTGGTCAAGGTGGCTGGTGTCACAACGTGACATCTAAAGTTCTATTATCATTATATCCCAAGATAAGATTAAAATAAAAATAAAATCCAGCAACAAAAAATTCAAATCATAAAAATTAATGTTTAAATGTTTCTTTCAATGTTTGCAAGAGGGTTTTTTAACTGATACTGAAAGATTCATCGAAGTATTCTATAGGCACAAAAGTTTAGTTCTTTTAAGGATGGGGTTCTTTTAATGGTCATATTGTTTGTTCGTACTCTAGCCCGTGTGGTGTCACTACTGTCATTGAAGAAGAGGCTAGAGGTCTTTTGGACATGATGTTCTATCAAGATTTGAGGGAGGTTATATTATAGAAGGAGATTCGACGAATATTATTGCATGGAGTACAGGTGAGGCAAGAATGCCTTGGAGATTGACTGGGATATTCTGCATATCTTGAGTGCAGATATGTACCATTGTTTTCAACAAGCTAGTTCGGAAGTGAATACTTTAGCTAAGGGAGGTGTTCACAAACCATCATTGGTGATTTACCTCTTTATTTTGATGTATTTCTTCTTGTCTTGTATATACAATGTTTTTCCTCTTTAATGGAAATATCTTGTTAATGTTAAAAAAAGAGAGGATGGGTTTCTTTTAACTTTTTCTCTTGACTTTGGTGGCAGAAGTTGTATTTGTTATGTTTACTAAGGTTAAAGAAGAAGGTTTCTTTTAAGGATTTAATGTCATGAGAAAAGGGACTTGCCCAAAATCATGTCTAAGAGAAGAAGCAGATCCCCATGGCTAAACCATAGCACACATTGCTGAGAAAATCAAATTCACTTCTGATTATACGAAACTAAGAACCTTTTCAATCAAATTTAGGATTCAATGAGGAGTTTCAAATGCTGATAAGCAACTTGTTTTATTTATATTCAAATTCATTTGTATAAGCATGAAACACCTTTGATCAAAGTTTTAGATGCAAAGAGTTTACTCAAAATATGTAAGCAACTTGTTTTATTTATATTCAAATCCATTTGTATAAGTATGAAGCACCTTTGATCAAAGTTGTAGATGCAAAGAGTTTACTCAAAATAGGAAAAAGGATGCCTAGACTAGACTCACGCATCTCTTAATCATTGCTTGATCTTGAGCCGTTCATCCTTCAATCTGATAGTTGCCGATGTTTGGAGAGAGATTTGGGAGGTTTTGGAGTTTATTCCATTCAAATTTGAACTATTTTGAGTTTGAATTCAAATTATACAAGTTTTTACTATAGTTTCGCTTCTTTTTATTTTGCTTCTTTTTGCTTGGATCACTTTCAGATGGTTCCTATTTTGATTCTAAGATTCCCAAAGTATGAAAGAACACAACTTGAGGATCATTATGACCAAAATTCGGGCTTATCCATATACCAGAGTAGTTTAGGAGGGATAACTTCAAGTTTCCATATTACCTCGTTGAAAACTTAATCCACGAATTTCGGTGCCCCAGAGCCATGCGATGATATGAAAATCTATTGTTACCCCTAATTATGAAATTTAAAGTTCTAAAAATTGTGATGATTAAGTAGATCTATAAACACTTGGAAATCTTGAATATGAACGGTCCAAATAATGTGTTAGAAGACGAACTATTTTTCGGACTAGAAATTCCATTTTTTCATGTCTATGAATCTTGAAGTCTAGATGATCGATTTGAGGATTTTCCAGCATAGGAACAACCTTCTCTAATGGGTTTTTTAGGCGCACTTTACTCATACAGCATAAGGCTGACACCTTATATGAACTTTTTTCTTATTTATATTTGAATTTTGAATGTTCATTCTTATCCACATGATCCCCAAGCCATTGGAGATGATCCCCTTATATACTGAACCATCCATCAACAAAGCTTGGGTTTCGTCTCTGTTCTAGGCTGGGTATACTATTAAAAACTGCGGTGAAAATTTAATTTCTTCATCTTTTCAATTTAAGTTCACGATTTTCAGCTTGTGGGTTATTTGAACCCTTTTTATGTCCCAGAAAAGGTTTTATACTCATCTGAGCAGGATTTCTTACATGACATGTTTTGAGGGCCTGTTGGTATGATTTTAACTTGAAATGTGAAATGGACACAAACTCAAAAGAACTTCAATAATCATGATGTCTAGATATAGCTTTATTTTATTTTTGGGGATCAAACAGTTTTAAGGAAATTGTAAATGCCTTGTTACTTATATTCATTATTTCATACAAGGGAGATGTGAAATGAACTGCCGAACTTCCAAGTCATCTTTAAGCTCCTTTATGATCTTCTCGACGTAAGCAAGAATGGATGGTTGCTCCGTGAACAACCTAAGCAAGGGCTTGAGGCAGCTTAGCTGCCGGGCACTTCCATTTTCTCATATCTCCACTCTCTCATTTCATATCACCACTCATCTCACCCCCACTTATAGCTCCACTCACTCATTTTATATCAACTCATATCACCATCTATCATTACTTCAAGCACTACCTACCATTGGACTCACTAACCATAAGAGTCCCAGTCGCCTCGTAGGACCCTCACTCCCCAGTTGAGTTGCAACCTTTACGAATGTACCACTCCCCCCCCCCCCCCCCCCCAAACGAGTTGTACCACTCATCACCCCCAATGAATCCCTACTTCACCCCATAAAACAACCGTCAGTCTAGTCATGCCTTCGCCCTACCTCAGGCATCATTTAAACTCTGGAATGGTCACCTCCGCCTGACCATTTTACCCCAAATAACTCGACACCTTTTGTCACTTATCGAGCATCAAACCATGAATGAGCGCTCCCTCTCACAGTGAGTCCACCCCAATGAGTCCCACCTCGCATGTACCATTCAAACCCTTGAGTGGTCACTTAGATGGAGCACTTCACCATGGATTAACTCGACACCTTCACCTTGCATTGCGCATCATTTAAGATCGTGAATGAACGCTTTTACCCAATCCAGTTATATCCCCACTGAGCCTCACCTAGGGCCCTCATAGCCCCAAATGAGCCTCAAACCTAGCCTACATCCACTCTTCCACCTCTACAACTAATAGGAGGACCTTCCCATCATTCAGGACCTTCCCATCATTCATCATGCATTTAACCACATTTATATCGGGAAAATGAAAAATATAAGCCGATATGGCCATGAAGCCATAGGGAAAATAGTCGAAAAGAAAAAAAAACTAGGCATGGTGAAAACCCGAAAGGGCACCATGAATAAAAATGGTTTCACAGGGACATGGCCATGAAGCCATGGGTAAAATAGCTGAAAAGAAAAAAAAACTGGGCATGGTGAAAACCCGTAGGGGCACCCTGAGCAATCATGGTTTCAGGGGAACATGTCCATGAAGCCATGGGTAAAAAAGCCAAAACGAAGAAAACCTGACATGGTGAAAATTCGAAGGGGCACCATGAGTAAAAATGGTTTCAAGCAGATGTGACCATGAAGTCACGGGTAAAAGAGCTTAATAAAAAGGGAGTCAGTGAAAACCATTCTGCTGCACCACTTCCACACAGTTCAGGTGAAAACTTGAAAGAGCACTTGGACCAATAAGCAGGTTGATGATGTGCTCTCCCTCACAAGCAGCTTCGACTGACTCTTATGTAAAAGCTTGGCTGATCGGGCGACTGTGCCCCCTCAAAAGGGTACCTTACTGGCAAAACTAAAACTAGTGCAAACAAAAACTCAGTAGTTTGGAAACCAATACCCCTCAAAGGGTACCCTACTACTGAGACCAGAAAGAGCTCAAGAAAAGCTCCAACAACACGGGTCAGCCTCCAAAGGGCTCGTGTCTATCAGAAATATCATAAATATGGAAAACCAGACAGGACACATGCCTAAAGGATTTCGTCTTTAAAAAGTCAAAGCGCAATCACTCAGACAAATAGGGATCAGTGCTCCCCGAAAGGCTATTGACTCTCAAGTCAGACTAATAACCCCCGACACAACGAGTCACTATCTTATTAAGGTTCCCAATTGCTGATGGTTTAGAATTTTGGGATGGCCAACAAAAAGCCCATGACTAAGCCCAGTAGATTGGGATTCAAGCCCCAAAGATACTAAGGTTCCCAGTTGTTGATAGTATAGAATTTCAAGATACCAACAAAAAGCCCTTGACTAGGCCCGATAGATCGGGGTTCAAGCCCCAAAGAGGCACCCCTCCTATCAAATAGGTCCAAACCTTGGTGTAGCAATTCATATGCTCCATTAAGGGCCTTTGACTGTCTAACTAATGCTTGCTAAAGTGGGAAGAAATCCAAGTGAAGGCCCCCACCAATAGACTGAAATCCTGACGGATCGGGAAGGAAGCCCTTAAACAAGGCCCCCAACTGCCAGACATATTCAGATTCTGATAGATTGGGAAGAAAGCCCTTAAGCAAGGTCCTCAATTGTTGGAACAAAAAATGCCACAAGTCGACTCTTAAGGGAAGGCAACCATTACCCACCCTCTTCTAAGGGGCATGGCAACGTTGGTGACAATGTGGAAGAAGAAAATAAATATTGGAAAAAAAAGAATGCCTTGATAGTTATTCGAAAGATGAACTTGGGCAATTTTGTTCCAAATGTCACATTTCTTGCTCCTCTCAAATAACGACATTCGCTGGGGCAAGTTGTTAGTGCGTATTTTTTGCATACTAATTCCCTGAAGAGAATTCAAGAGGAGGTGGGTGCGACTCTGGCCTGTAGGTGCCAATCACGCCTATGGACTATAAAAAATAAGCCTCATTTTGAAGAGTCCTGATAGGGATGTCCTCTCCGCCCTAAATCAAGCACATGAGTCTCCTATGATGGTCCAAGGATGCCCTCGATGTTTCATCCAATTTGGACATGAATAGAAGAAATAGGTACAAAATCAGTTTTGGGCCCAAGTTCCTAGCATGTCTACAGTACACCATAGCTAGACCTCTACTCTAAAGACCTTTAGCGATCGTGGGACCACCACCAATGGATTAAGAAGGTAAAAAACAATCACCCTGCCAAATTTCAGCTCAAACAAACCTTTCTAGCCCAAAAATGGTAAGATTTTTACTATTCACTTGAACCCCTTTGAACCAGTTACTATTCGTAGTAATTGTGTTTTTCAAAAAGGAGCAGCTTGTGAAGCATGGTTCTCTCTCGTCTTGAAGCGAATAGACCCCAAATTCGATTATGTTGTTTCTCTCATCAAGAAATATGTTTTGACAGGTGGCACACGCCATAGGGACTCCCGGATAAGGAGAAATACTAGAGAGAAATTCGCTAAAAAAATACAAAATTACAGAAAATTCCAGCAGCATATGTCGTCACTCCGACGATCATGTCTCAATAATTCAGACTCCTACAACCTCAAGGCCGGGTCAATTGCGTTCATGACTCGAAGGGCTTTGTTTTGAGTACTTATTTTCTCAAAATAAAGGTTGCAAAGATGTTGTATTGAAGCTCAGAATAAGGCACATTTTTCAGATTGTCAGAATCCCATTTTTTGACGACCTTCAAAAATAGAAAAAGTGATCAGATGGACTTCAAATCGAGGGGTTTTCATTGCAAAACACCCATAATGACCTCTCCTTCGATTTGTGATAAGAAAGATGATAAAAAATGCAACAAAACATGTAAGATCGAAGATACAAAATTTCAAGTTTATGTGTTTAGTGGGATTTTAGGTTCATCATCAAAGTTCGATTCAAGCCTCAAATGAATATCAAATCAATCGTCTCGATAAGTCGAACGTTTATATGACATTTGATCGCTCGGAAGGTCATCGAAAAGCACCAAAATGGGTATGAACCATATGGAAGGCAAGATGCCCCTTTCTAGGTACGGTCTTGTCATTTCCACAAAAGTATGGAGGTGCAAAATGGTCATTATGGTCCAAAAACAAAATTCCCTTTTAAATTAATTTTAATTGTATTATTTGACAATTAGGCATAGTTTTGAGTACCCACCCTTGTTTGGGATGACTCTTACATAAGTTCTTTTACTTCATTTGTAACCCTAAGGGAAAATAAGTGGAAAAGTTGAAAGAATTGCATGAATTATTGATTAAGATCAAGATTTTTCTTGTGTTTGTGCCTTCATTTTGACTTCAAGAGAAAGGAGAGAGAATAATTTTACATTGAGAGGACTACCCCTTGGACCACCAATCTCTACTCGTTGACTATACTCCCCACTTTTCCCATCCTACTTCATACACCATACCTATCTATGCTCCCTAATCCCTATACCTTACGCACCATAACCTACTCCCAACACCACACCTATCCATACTCCCTACTCCTTACACCTTACACACCATACCTCATACCCTACACCTCACACCCAAACTCCCTACTCCATCAACCATACACTTTAGCTTATCTATCCTTTACCCATCAACCATACACCCTAGCTCATCTAGGTTCACATCCAACCCATACACCATAGCCCTACACCCTAGCCTTCTCTATACCTAAACCCTAGTCTCACTCAAGGAGTTCACAAGGACATCGGGACTACACCGAACTATCGAGCTCAAGCCACCGACTCGACCCTAGGTACCATGTTACTTTCTCTCCTCTCTCTTCTTTTCTATCTTTTTCTCTCTTCCTCCCTTTCTCTTCCTCTTGCTTCCTCTCTCTCTCTCTCTACTCTTGAGAGGGAGGCGGCGACGCTCGCCCTCCTCTCTCTCTCTCTCTCTCTCTCTCTCTCTCTCTCTCTCTCTCTCTCTCTCTCTAACTCTTGAGAGGGAGGCAGCCAAGCTGCCCCTCCCTTCTCTCCCTCTCTCTCTCTTGAGAGGGAGGCGGCTAGGCTGTCCCTCTTTTATCTCTCTCTCTCTCTTCCCTCTTAAAAGGGAGGTGGCTGGACCGCCCTTTCTTTCTTTTCTCTCTCCCTCACCCTTCCCCTTTCTCACTCCCCCACTCTCTCATTCTTCCCCTTTCTCATTATCTCATTTTTCTACACCCACCTCTACCTCTCACACACTCATTTTCTTTCTCTCTCTTTCTTTCCACTTCTCACCCTCTCTCTTCTCTCCCTTGATCACTCCCAAGGATGCTCTTCAAGGGCGTATTCTAGATGGGTTGTCTCATAAACTCGCGTCCTTTTGAATCCTCCGAGTTGCCTAGGCCTCTCGGTTAGGATCTTTTTGGTAGATTTTGGTAATACTTCCTAGGGGAGGTAATGCTGGGAGGCTGCCAGATCGGTTAGGGGTCCTTCTTTTTCTTTTATCCCTTCTTTCTTACTTTCATTTTGCCAAATCGGTTAGTGGTCCTTCTCTTTCTTTTCTCCCTACTTTCATTTTTCTTCTCTCTCCTTGCATCTCATCTCCTCCTACTCTATCATTTGGACTAATCCTTAGGGGGCTCTTTAGAGGTGTATTCTACAAACTTGCATCTCTTGAATCCTCCGGGGTACTCAAGTCTTGCACTTGGTACCTTTTTTATAAGGCACCAGTAATACCTCCTAAGGAAAGTCACACTGGAGGGTGTCGGATTCAAGGTGGTCCTCTTCTTCCTACCCCCCCCCCCCCCCCCCCCCCCCCCACCCCACCTTTTCTCTGCTATAATCTACCCTCTCTTATCTCTAATTATCCGAAACCCAAACCAAGCCCTTTAAACTACCCAAAAGAAAATTACCCCAAAAACCTACACTCGAAGGAACAAAACTAATGGGCTCTCAATCTCATATTCATAAAACAAGGTGCATAGACCAATCAATGCAGAGTGTAGTGAAAAGGGAGCAAACTCCAAATCAAGCCAACAAGGCTGGGAAGCTTTCCTAAGTGATCTAAGAGGGGCTAGCCAAGCCTATATCTTTTCCTGAACCCACCTAAAGAGACAAGTGCCTAAACTCCCTCGCCACCAAAATCTCTCTCTCACTGTTGATAGTTATCCGCACACACAAGAACGTGCACACTCGCGGGCCGAAAGATTTTTTGAGAGAGCGTCCTTGCACCGGATCCCGACCGGGTCCCTAGAACGATGAGGACAAGGCCAGACCAGCATCTCTTAGATGGTTGTAATCATTGTGTGGTCAATCTCTATACCCCTTTGGCGCATGATGAATCCCATAAATTTTTTAGATTGAATGCCAAAGGCACATTTCAAGAAGTTCATCTTGAGCTTGTATTTTTTCAATCGATCAAATATCTCCTAAATATCTTCAATGTGCTAGTTACACTCATCTGACATAATGATTGTCATTCACATAACACTCAACCTTCTTGTATTGCAGGTCTTTAAAGATAGTGGTCATGGCTCTTTGATATGTGGCTGAGTAACCTGATAATTGAATATCCCAAGGGTGTCCGGAAGACGGTGAATTCTACTTCCACTAGATCCATTCTAATATGGTTGTACCAAGGGTATCCCTCCATGAAAGATAATACCTTAGCCTTAACTACTAAGTCTACAAAGATTTCAGTGTTAGGTAGAGGAAAATCATCTTTGGGTCAGGCAACATTCGGATCTCAAAAATCAACACATACACAAACTTGCATGTTCTTCATTCTCACTGGAACTATATTGGCTATCCAAGTAGGGTATTTTACTACTTGGATTAATCCCATCGCTCACAACCTCTCAACTTCAGCTTCGATTTGTGGTGAGTCATTGTCCAGACTTTCGCGGATCTTGTTCAACTAGCATGACTTTTGAGTTGATGAACAGCTTCCGAGCTGCCACATAAGGGTTAAGTTTAAGTATTTCCTAGTATATCTAAGCGGACACATCATTATTTTTGCAAAGAAACTCTTTGTAATGTTCTCTTTCCTATGGAGAAAGAGCAGCACTTATGAAGACCGGTCAGGGATTAACTTTATCCTTAAGATTTATTTATAATGGTTTATCAATGGTTATTTAGCACTTATGATGCTGAGCGTCAGGCAGCGCGACCACACAGCATTCAACCCGATGGGGTCGAGCAGTGCAATTTTGCCAAATTTTGGTGATACACATTCTTAAGTCAGTGACAATCTGAATATCCAAGAAAAGTATAAAAATTCAATATCTTTAATTAAATATGGAACTTGGATTAGATTGGTCTATTTTCAACCATAACCCTAGCTCAACCTATAAATACCCCTGTAAAATATAATAAAAATATAAAATAATATATTAGAAAAATACCACATAGGAAAATCTCTAGAAATTATAAATTCCAAAAAATCTTTTAAAAAAAGGAAAAACCCTTAGATAAATCTTATAAATTTAAAATTAGGAAAACTTCCAAACAATACTAGAAACCCCGAATTTCATATTAAAAATTAGGAGACCCCATGTCCCTTAAAAAAGTAGGAAAAACCATCTTCCAACCTTATAAAAAATCAGGTAAGGTCTTATCTAATATCCATAGCCCATTTCTAAACTTTAGGAACCCTAGATCTAAGGAAAAGAACCTTATATCCAGTAAATTCCAGCAAGCAAAGGAATCCAAAAGAAGAGATGGTGGCACGAGAAGAGCACCATGATTTGAGCCCAAACCTTTAGGCCCCTAAGGTAAGTGGCTCCTCCTTAAAATTCGTGATTTTCTTTCATTTTTTATCTTTTTCTCTGTAATTTCTGTATTCTTAGATTTAGTAAAACTTTTAGAAGAATTTAAAGGCCGTATACATAGTTTTTAAAAGTGGCTCTAGTAGTGATTTCAAAAGGAGACCCGATCTATAAAGATCCATGATGCGTTTGAAGCTATAATTTGAGTGATCCCCTCTCTCTTATTCTATAAATTTAACTCGTTTTGCATGGTATTTGAGTTGATATCACTCTAAGATCGCTCCAAATCTGAGCGTAAATAGTTTGGCGCCACCGTGGGCCCTTTAGCTTCAGATCTGTGTACTGTGACACCTTTAAATGCTTCATAAAAATTTAATATAGCTTTTTCACTGAAAATCAAAAACCACAAAAACTGAAAAACGTTGAAAACCGCCTGTAATGACCCCAGAATTCAATCCTGAATCCCTCATTCTGCAGAACACAGCTTGTATCGGGATGGGCGAAATGCCTTATGTCATGCCAATTTGCATGACACGGTCGTGTCGGGTTGCGCAACATGACTGCTGAGAAAGTTTCTGGCAGCCCGTTCTTACTGTGGATTTAACTTCCTGTGAATTTTTTAGCGTTTCTATTTTTCTTGTTTCACTGTTCTATAATTTCATAAAAAAAAAAAATAACATTAAAAAAAAATTAAAAAAATTAAAAAAAAAAAAGAATAAGGGTAGGGCTTAGGTTTTATTTGTTTTACCTGTTTAGAAATATATCTCCTTTTTTTTTTTTATCTTATCTGTTTCACCCTTATCCACAAAGCTTGGAACTTTGTTTTAGATTTCTCTTTAAAATATATTTATCTTTTCTCTAATAAAAATAATAATAAACAAAAAATATAGGCATAGGCATTCTCTAGTTTTATCTGTTTAGATTAGATTTAATCTATCTGCTTTAACCTTATATGCTTAGTCTAGAATATTTGATATTTATCTCACTAGATTAAATCTTTTCATTTCTATCTTTATCTCTTGTATAAATAGATATGCTTGTCTGCATATGCTTATTTGACCACACTAATCACACACACCACTAAGTGTTGATCTTACACACTTACCCACACACATTCAGACACACCCTAAAATCTTCAAGTTTTCAAGAATTCCAACACCAACACTTATGTGGTGCAGGAACCTAATTTCATGCGCGGAACATTGGAATATGTCAGCGATGAAGCAAAGCATCCTCTAAGGAACTCTGGCCATGAAACAAGCCCATAATAGTAAGGATCGGCCTCTGTAGACAACTGTAACCAGACCTTAGATGTGTACCTATCAAGGCCTTAGCCGATTTCAGCTTTTTACTTAGTTAGGAAACCCACCAGACTCAACCAACATATAGTCTTAAGTCAAGTTATTTCAAATTGCTTACGCTCGTGCATCCTAGGTTTAACAGTCACGTCTATAGTCTATGATGACTCAGACACTGAGTCCACCGCCTCTTCTAGACCCCCTAAGCTGACCTTACTTGTAGGGCCTTATGGCTATGTTCCATGGGTTTACCCTACTCTAAGTCAGCCCAACTCTTGCTCCAGTGGGTCCATAGTTCCACGCCCTGGATATAATTAACTTAGAAAGTTACCTGCGATCAAGGCCTTTGTAAGGTGTGCTAGCCTAGATGAGCCTTACGACCCATCTTGAGTCTTAGGCCATTGCTTGAGTCATGATCAGGGGACCACCTCTACCCCTGTCCAACACAGTCAAGTTAGCTCTACTCTGTTGATGAGCTAGCATCACCAGACATCTCATCCCAATCCTTCCATAGTGCATGCTCGATCACGATGACATTTGTCTCACAACCCTTGGCCTAGGCCTAACCCTCCTCAAACCATACATCACCACCCATCGATGCAGTCTGTCTTGACTACCTTGGCTCCATACTACCACACGCAGGCGCCCTATTCAGCCCCTATGTCAACCCATTACCCATCTAACCAGCTACATCAATACGCTCCACCTCCCCTGACCATGCCACTAGCCTCTAGTCATCCTTATATGGGGCATCTTACACAAGCTACACCGGTGGTCCACTTTCAATCGTCAGTTCCAGCTTACGATCCCATAGCTCTACTAGTTTAGGTTACCTACTCGTATTATCCTCTGGCTCAGGCCCCTCTACCAGCGCCATCTCTTTACTCGGCCTCAGCCATTCCAACTAGGGTCCCTATGCTTGTGTTATCTCCTTATCTAGCTCCAGCCATCTTGTCCCATGCCTCTTTGTCTGTGCCACCTCCTAACCCGGCTCTGGCCGCTTCATAGGCTTAGCCTCACCTTGCTTCTAGTCCAATGCAGTCCACATCGGCTACCTCTCCTACACTTCAAACCATGCCATCATTTTCGGGCAACTAGCAAGCCACTGAGGTTAAGACCCTTAAGTTAGCTAAGCTCGCCCAACTGAAAGGCCAATTATCCATAATTAAATAAACCTTGGTTAAGATTGGAATCCCCAATATACTCCCACCAAGGTCTTATGTTAAAGATGTCCTTAGGGATGTCGAACCCCTTCCTACGGGTTTTGTATTTCTCGAAATTTCATTGGAAAAGGTGACCTCGAAAACGATATCACCGCCTACCTATTGATTGTCCCTGCTCTCGAAGAGAAACTATGTCACCATACCGTCATGTTTCAATACACCCTTTTCGAACACCCCTTAACTTGGCTATGAGAGACAATATCCAAATATTCGGATCTAACCCTTGATGATTGTGTCTTTTGTCAACCAGTGTCGAGGACCGAAGCAACACCCAGTGATCTACAGGGAGTTGGTTGCAATAAAACAAAACTTAGGCAAGTTGTTCCCTGTCTTTGCTAAACCGATTCAGGGAGGCTGCATCAAAGGTTGTGGATTGTGCACTTTCTGAAGCCTCACAAATGATCATTTTCCGGGAAAATTCTCTATCGGAACTCCTTTAACCATGTACAGAGACCTTTCTCCTTTAAATGATTGACCAAGTTGCTCTATATGAAAGGTCAAAGGTCGCCGCCTCTAGTGCGAAACTTGAAAATCCGACAGTGGCCACTCCATCCTAAGCAAAACCTAAGGGCAGTAATAACAATAAGAAAATAAATAATATTATCACTCAGGTAGGCTAAATTGTCATAGCACCAACTGCGCCCCAAGTACAAAATAAGAATAACCAGCCTAGGTCCACCAGTATAAATAATAATAATTACAATAATAACTCAAATGTTGGAGGTAAGCGGGCTTTTCCAAAAGTCAAATTTTGTCATTACATGAACCCCTCTCCACTATCCTGATTAAGATCCTACACGTTAGACTTCTTGTCCTCCCTGACCTAGTCCAACCCAAATATGATGTAAAGACAAATCTAAATGGTACGGCGACCATCGAAACCATACCCATAGCATCGAGCAATGCTACAATTTAAATTTCCTCATCAGGGATTCCTTGACAAATGCGTCATTCACCACGTCCCCACCAATACACCAATGGAGCCGTCTAACCAAAAGATGGGCATTTTTGCCAATCTGCTTTTGGATAATGGCAAGAAGCCCTAAGAGGAACCCCCTAAGGAGGACAGTCTCTGCTCAGTCGTCATAATGATGATCAAGGAAAAATCACTTAAGGAAGATTCTGAATCTCCAAACCAACAAGATGCCCAAGAGAACCTATTGGTTTCCCCTCGAGCTCTCTTCACCAATCAGGATAAGGGAGCAGTAGTTGACCAGAACTTGTTGGTAAATATGATTTCAATCAACTAGAACTACACTCCACTACACAATCAAGAACAAGAAAACCCAGAGAACTCCAAACCGCGCATCATCATCGTGGCCAGAAAGAACCCCCAAGAGGGCGACCACCTCACTGAGAGAGGAAGTCATTTTAAGCCACTAAGATTGATGGCCAATACCTTGGAGGAAAT
Organism: Amborella trichopoda; assembly: GCF_000471905.2. The sequence goes on from NW_006499036.1 coordinate 100,435, forward strand.
TCTTGGCAATCCTTCCAAAACCGACCAAAACCCTATTGTGACCACCCAAAATACAAAGGATAAGAATGAACAAGCAATGGAAACAGCATGACCCATTGCGCAATATAATATGCCTACTCATCTATACATGGACTAGGGTTTACATATTAGGTTCATATATTAGACGTCTTCCCCAGTACTTTATAATGTACCAAAGTCTTAACTCAAATCTCATGGGTCTAACACTTTAGTTTGGATGTAGTATCTATCATGCGTAGTCTAAATAAGAGTGTAATAAGGAATAAGGTTTTCTTAAAAATCTATTAATGCAAAGTTAGGGTAGATCAAAATTATACCATAACACTGAAGTTCTTTCCAAATTGAAGCTAGTGAGGGGTAGTCGTCATCTTCTTTATATGACATCGTTGTTAAGAGGGATATCCTTCTTAAACCACAGCCTACTTTAAGTTTTTGTGAAGTCTTTTCGACATGCAAGTTTTAATACGCTTGATTGATAACTTCATTATGCCATCTCAGATTTCATGGGATTTTAACAATGAATTCTAAGGTATAGTTTCCAATAGGAATTTATCGACTTCTTTTCTTCTTCTTTTTGAGAATCTGTCAATTCATTTTGATTTCATCATTACACTAGTCAAAGAGCTTCAAAGGTTTTGCTTAGGCCTTCAATGCCATCAAAAGACATGGCTAAATTGGATCCAAACCTCAAAATTTGAAAAAAATTTCAACAGCAAACTGACTACCAATTACTTCTTTCATGATTTTTGTTTGTAGCCTTCCATACTTTAATTAATATGCCTCTAATGACCTATGTCATCTTTTGCAATGACTCTTCAAGAAAACCTTTTTGAAATTTACACATAAGTTTAGCAGCTCGCATACCTTTACAGATAAGAAATTCTTCTTACTTCAATTGTTGTTTTCTTGAATCCTTATGACTAATGGTTGTTTATGAATGGTTTTATTTGGATTCCAATAAGAACCATTTTGATTTTGATTAGAATATTAAATTCATCCAGGATTAGGGGTTTTGAAACCCTAATGGTGGGTTAAAATTAACCATTTTTCCCTCACCTTTTTTTTTCTTCCATTCCATGACTTCAAAGTATTTTCGCTAATGGATTTTTAAAAATTGTCAAGGTCTACTATGGAGTTTTTCCACAAGAAAAGCCTATAAAGACTTGGATCTTCTTTTGGCTCTTTATTTGCAATCCCTAGAGCTCAGGACTACTTTTCATTCCTAGCACTCCACCTTTATTTTATTTCATCAGAGACTAGATAAACCCTTCCAATTGTCCTTTCTTGTTTGACTTTCAGGTAACCAATATTTCAATTACTAGGTTCATGGGCAATAAAATTTTCTGTGCGACTTAATACCGTGACCGCCAGTACTATCACGTTATCACAAAACAAGCTCATGGTCTCTTTGACACTCGATACGACCTTTAAGCATCATAAGAAACTCCTAAATCATATGCTCTCCTGCAATGTTGCATAATAAGTAATGTATTGTGCATTTATGATTGATATTACTGCATACATTTGCTTCTTGCTACACTACGAAATTGGTTCTTCTCCTATAGTGAAGCTATATCCTAATAATAACTGACACTTAGCTAACTCATCAGCCCAAATCTGCATCAATGAAGCCTCACAACCAAAGGTCATTTATCTAAAAGACTAGTAAGTAGTTTCTAGTTAAATATAGAAATCAAAGTATTCTATTCAGTCCTACCGATGCTACAAACTCCAATTGCTCTAGTAGTGACTAAGAATTCTAGCGATATAACTTATGCCTAGTCTTATATAAACTTATATCTAGGCTTACACATAGCATGACATACATTACACTGCTTATTGCACTCACATAGAATGCACGAGACAGCTTATAGTTTACAGCATCTATCCTTAGATAAAGATTTAGGCAAATTGTATTACCCTTCTTCATAGTTCACTCAAGGATTTTCATAACGTAAGTCTCTTGCAATAAACTAAGGAGCTTCTTATAATAACCACACTCAGTTTTAAGACCAAGCACATAATGATCCTTACCCATGTCATTCATATCATAATTGGGGGACAGCTACACCCTAATGGAATCAATCATCATCTTGTCGGTACTTGCCATCAAGATGTCGTTCACATACAACGATAAGACTACAACCCTCTAATTTTTGTCTTTATGGCATTTGATATATGCACAACGGTCCTGTTCAATCGTTGACAATATATAAGAGCCCATTGCCTCCATGAAATTTTATGTATCCCTATTTGGAGGATTTCCCGGAAGCCTATAAATAGACTTGGAAAGCTCAAAGACTTTATGCTCTTCTCATGGACCTCATAGCCCTTCAGTGATTTCAGGTAAATATCTTCCACTAGGTTTCCATTAAAGAATGTTTGTTTTAACATCCATATGGTACAACCCTATATCCAAGTATCCTACAATGATAAGATAAATCGAGACCATGTTGACCACGGAGGAGACGTCTAATCATAGTAGGCGTCCTCAACTTGGTTGAATCCTTTCATCACCGCATAAGACATGTACTTATCTATAGTTTCGTCAACCTTTCTCTTAATTTTCAATAGTCATTTGTTCTAGATGACCTTTTCTTTTAGGAAGATACATGAATTCCTAAACTTGGTTTCTCCCAATGGTACCGTCCTCCAGTAGAAGATCTCCAATGGTACCATCCTCTAGTAGAAGATCTCCTCACCATCATGTCTATCGTAAATCCATTTGCCTACATCAAGTAATCTTAGAACTTCCTAATATAAACCAAGTTCACCCTCATCAATGGTGATACATGTCAGACCTTCCCCTTCAATCTCAAAAAGACTTTGGTAAACTATATCACATGAACTCCTACGAGATTAAAATAATGATTTATTCCCATTGTCCTCGATGGCCTAGAGGAACATCTTCTCACCATCTTGCGTCTAAGGTTTAACCATCTCATAGAGGTCTAGAGTCGTATGAATTTGCTTCTTTCTTGAGAACTTCTCAATAGAGTTGTAGACAGCCCCTCTAAATTTAACTTTATTTTTTAATTCTAGAACCCTAGAGCAAACTATCCGACTACACTGTAGAACACATTGAATGATAGTCCACACCTAAACCATAGTCCAACTTAGAATATTCCTTAGATTTTCCAGATACCCTAAATATCCCATTTTAGGAAACTAAATAATCCCAAATATTTAAATTGGGGAAACAAAAATATTCCTTGGATATTCCTAAGAAATTCCATATCATTTTAGAAAGTCAAATATTTCCAAATCCTAATGTGGGTGGGTCAAAATCTCCCAATTAAAAAACTAATATCCAAAAATAGGCAGTTTTTATAATAAGAAAACAAGGAAATCGCACATTCCAATTTCAAATAAATGCCTAATTTCAATCAGACCAGCCACCATTGGACAAAGCGTGATCTCCGAAGCAAACCTGTGCAAACCAGTAAAGGAATTAATTTAGCATCGCGACGCACCAATGTATCAATCATGGTCAACCCCAAATTGGTCTAGAATCATTACCTTCTTATTTTGGGACATTCTTCTCTATAAATAGAGCCTTTTGCAACCCCCTTTAAGAGGCGTATAAATAAATCCCTTAAATCCCTAGTCATAGAACCCTGCATCCTTCAAAACCCTAGACCTGGGCCATTCAAATTTTAGATCTGGGACCCGCTTCAGCCAACTTCTGAGATTTTAAAAAAAAAATCCCTTCTAGTCATCCAAAACCCTAGATATAAATTTCTTAAGCATCCCTCTTTTCCCCATAGTGAAATAAATCATTTAGATCATCACTCTCGAAGATCAAGGAGTAACGACTTCATCTTCACTATTTAATCCGGGCCCAACTCCAGATGTCGGGCCTAAGAGCGTGGTCTTTAGCTTCTTTCTTACTTTTCTAGTTTATTTTCTTGATTATTCAATTTTTTTTATTATTTATCTTTATTTTCTTTATTTTTCATTTTCATTTCCTCCAATAGAAATTCTTCTTGATTCTCTTTATTATTCTCTTTGTTTTATTATTGTTCATCTCTATCTTCTTTAGTAGTTTGTTATTCATATTTATTTTATTCTTGTTTCTTTCAAATTTCACACTACTTAAAACATCTCGGCCGTAGATTTGCAAAGAATTGGCCTTTTAAGCTTGATTTATCTGTAGATTTGAATTTGATGCTACCTAACGCCTCTCAACTCTTTAAATCTTAAAGTTTTGACACTATAGGAGACGGATCAGATGTAAGTTCATCTGGTAAGTCTCATAATCACATGTAAATAGTTTGGCGCCTACTGTGGGGCCTAACAAGCATAGGATCGTGTGAAATTTGGTAAAACAACTCTTGTACTACACTCCAAGGGCTGCTTCTAACAATTGAGAAACATGAAATCAATGGACAGGCCACACAAAGGAGTCCAGAGGCAATTCATCACTGCAACGCGCTGAGCATCGTAGAGGTAAAGAATATCTATGACGCATGTGTTGTAGAGACTTTTCTGGCTTTGGAACCCCTTGTTTTTTTGTATAGGTCTCTAAAGATCACTAGTTCCAGACAACATGAGCATTGCTTATGCCTGATTCTTTAAAGTCTTGTTTCTTCTTCACTTAGTTCATTAAGTTTTTTCTTGTTTTCTTTATGTTCCAGCTATAAAGCTTATATAAAAATTTGAAAAAAAAATATTGCAATTGCCCTATGTGATTTCTTATTTTATTTTTCCTTTATAAAAAATATTGAAAACTAAGTAGGAAAGGGATTTCATGTTGCCTTTTCTAGCATAGCTACTATTCTTGTGATTTGACCTACTATAATTCATTTGTATGGAATATTAGCCTGTCATTTCAATTGAACACAATATATTTGCCGGCTTGATCTGTAAAAGGAAATATATTGCTGCCCAATTTGTGATCCACCTGCTATATCTAAGTATATTTACTTGCCGTACATTTGCTCGCAATATTTTCTTACACTGAATATTTGCTGGCTTGATTGCGTGTTGCCATTTGCCACAAATTCGCATCCACTTATTGAGTGCTTTTTTACTCACAATTGTTGGCTTTGCCGGGAAAATTTTTTAAAACCCCCAAAGTTGACATTAAATTCACGAGGAGCATCCGTTTCTTAGGAGACGGGGCAGTTGGAACATGTGCAGCCTATTCGTGTAACCGACCCTAAATAGTTAGAAAAACGCTATGATGATGATGATGATTTGTTCTTAATTAATCTAATGGATATTTAATACAAAAACGAATCCTAAGAGCAAGCAATGTCAATTTCAGAATTGATAAGTAGCAATTGCCCAAAATAATGTAAGAAAATCAATAAGAAGTTATTGGTTGATATGCATTTTATAAGGTACTTCAAAATATCATCTTCTTAATATTTCTCATATTATAAAATTAACCCATAACTGCTAGAGCTCAGCCTTAAAAATGCCCTCTCAGGTTGGTAAGTAGTAGGGTGTTCTATATCTCATATCCCTTCTTAGTCATTGGGCACGTTTCTTTAGCTGGAAAGAACTCTATGGGAAAGTTGTTTCCTGCTGGACTGCTGTTTTCCCATGTTTGTTTCGCAGGAAATCCATAGTTAGTGTGGTAGCTGGTAAAACATTTTTCCAGGCTTTCCCAATGCTCTGAAAATAGCCTCATATCTATTTAGGTGTGAAATTGCTTTCTCAATCCATTGAGAAAGCTCTCTCAGTGAATTAACTTTCTCAAGGCACCCAAAAGCGCTTTAGTTAGTTTTTTTGTTCCCAATGCATGCGCAATGTGTTTTCAGTTTTCATCGTTTATTATTCTGCTTTCAGCTTCTTCTTTTTTCTTTTCTTTTTTTTTTAACATTAACACATGATTATTATTAACTATAAATGGATATTTTGTTTTCAGCTTTCAGTTTTCATTTCCCAAAATGTCCCTGTTTGCCTGCACTGTACATAGGTAACAGGTAGATGTACCCTCCCCATACCAAGCTAAGAAGCTTGAGGAATAAGATTGAGGAGTCTCATAGGGTGACGTATGGGATGGGTTAAAGGAATTGTTAGTCTGTTAACAAGCACAGGTTAAGATTCTTAGCAAACCATTTAAATTTTTCCAATATAGCACCAGAAATAAATATGAAAGAGAAAAATAACTTACAGCTACATAAATGAGAAAAGAGACTCTTAGAAGAGGAAACTTGAGCTAGTGCTCACATTGAAAGTTCCCATAAAGGATGAAGGAATTTGCAGCAAGGAAAGATAGAGATAAATGTTAAGCAAAGCATCCATAAAACTAATGAGAATCCTATTGAAAACAGTAAAAAGAATTATTGAATATTAAAAAATTTCACCGGAATTATAATGGAGAGAGTGAAGATTTTGGGGCAAGTGTGTCTACACGTGTATATCAGGGGCAACCTTTCTATAGTTCCCTTATAGTATAAAACTTGTACACTTATAGCCCCTCTAACTATTTTATTTTTTATTTTTTATACAAAACATTCTGACACTAAATTTTGAGCATCCACTCCTCTTTTAAACTCGCACCTATAAGAAATATAAAAACAATATTCTCAATAAAATAAAATGACCAAAATGTCCCAAAATGTTTCAAGGGTATTTTGGTCATTTTATTTTATTAAAAATATTTTTTAAGTGCGCTTTGTTGAGATGATAGCAAGTACCAAATTTTATAATCATATAATTGGTATAAAAAAATAAAAAAAAATACTTTGAAACATCAGATCTAATATCAAACGGTCAATGGCTCACTTGATCAAAATTAGACGGCTGGATGAAGGGAAGTATATATCTTCCATGCAGTATGAGAAATATAGAAACCTTTCCCTATATCGTGAACCGAAAACGGCCTCAAGAAAAATAACTACAGTGAACCAATACAAAAACAAATAAGACCACATAAAATATAAATGAAGTCAGAAATAGAGAGAGGACAGGTAACTAGAGCTTTTCCTTATCCTCATAGAAGGCCATTGTTAGACCCAAACATATTCAGAATTACAGGCTTGACCCGTTTGATTCATCCAATAAGAAGTAAGGCTGCTTATCTTGAGAGAATAAGAATCACAGAACCAATGCACACACCACCCCTCTCTCTCTCTCACACACACATACACGGAGTTGCTAATATTCTCCATTAAAGATGAACTTACTTATAGTTCACTTTATCAGTGGTATAGTTCCAACACAAATGCCATTCCCTCCGCGGGAGTCATTTTTTCCATGAAAGTAATAATTATTGGGGATGGGCAATGACGACATATAGTTGGGGAAAGATTCGATGGTCTCAAGGGCCAGTATGATAGCAATTGGCCAATAAAACCTAGCTAGGAATCTGAAAATTTTTAAATCATTTAGTTTACCTTGTGATCAATTAAAAAAAAAATTTATTAAAACCCTACTTCTGGTCACCCTGTAAATGGATAGTAATCCAAAGTCACTCTTCATCAAGAATTATTTCAAGCACGTTTTGAGATCCAAATCAATTTCCTTTTAAAATGATCCTAGAAATGTAAAGTATTGAGGTGAAACAAATTCCTTAACAAGGTATATTCGCCCTTGGGCGTCATACAGAAGGCTGAGTAGTTCAATGCTTGGTTAAAATGTGTTCAAGAAAGAAGGATCTCATAAGAAATGGTAAGAGAGAGAGATAATGCCAAAAAGTGGAGAGAGAGAGAGAGAGAGAGAAAGAGAGAGAGAATGAATGGAGATTGAAGAAACCAGGAAGAAAATGGAGATTGAAGCAAACAGTGAGAGAGAGATTTCTGTGCATACTTCACATGTACAAAAATTGCAAAGTGAAAGTGCAAAATTTCAATCCCAAGAAAGATAAGGGAGCTGACAACTAAAAACCAGATTGAACGCCTTTCTATATCCATTGAAATTGAATGGTAATCTACTTTACAGAAGACTCTAACATGGCCGATCGAGTAATCGATCCTGATCAGAGGCCCAGAATATGTTCTTTCACAAGGGAAGGCTGCCAACAAAATCGAAACAACTAAAAAGTTTCCATACAGTGTAAGACACAAAATATCCAATTAAAACGAGCTCTCTAACCTCTTCCTAGAGTTAACAAGAAATACCCAAAAAAGCAATCCTAGTAAATACCAGGCTTTGCTTCAAAAACAAAGCAATCTGCCATGAAAATGATGAGCTTGAGCTTTCTATGAATGCTTATAAATGGGCATGGTTCCTCTAGCACTTGACCCCGGAATGAAGAAGCAACTTCTTTTATTTCTTTCCAAATCTCAAGCACTTGTTATGTTTAGACTCAGTGAAGCTCTGGTTTTGCGGGTTACTTAGCTTTGATTGTTTCACAAGAGAGAGCTTCTCCATTGCATTTATGAATTTGCGGAGGTGTTTGATGTATTCTGGGTAGGTCTCCAAGTTGCAATGACCACCGCCTTTGATCCATAAAGGCTCGTATTTCTCCTTGGAAAGCTCCCACAATCGTTTCCCATGAGACCAATCGACTATGTCATCTTCAGTTCCCTGAAAATAATCAGTTCATTAATCACCACCCACTCAATTTTGACAACCAACTTTCTTTTTATGATCAATTTGTGATGCCCTTAAGTTCTGCAGTTCTCTAGAAATCTTATATCCAAAATCCAATGGGTACTTTCCCTTTTTATTTTATTTCATTTCCATCAGTCACAGAAAACATTTCATGTTTGCTCAGCCCAATGCCAAGATGCTTTTTGCCATGTAGTAACAGAAGAAACTCAATCACAATATTAATGATTTTGGTGATTGTCACAGTATTAATTTTTTATCAGCAGTTTGCTGCCATTGTTTAACTGATATATTATGAAGAGCCTATATTAAATGGAGGATACTCAACAAGGACAAACAGCTTCAGAAATGCAGATAGTCATGAAGACATAGTTCATGCTAGGCTCAGACATTAGGCATGCAAAACCTGAAAGGGGAGATTTTCTCACTAGTTAAAAGTTTCTTACACCCCTGGTTTTTGAAGTTGCAGTTTACAAAATAAGGAACAATGACATGTGCTCTGAGAACATGAATGGAATTTGTTGGAAATTCACAACAGTGCTAGTGTGGCAAGAAAACAACTAGACGATGTCAACAGGGCTGGCGATCTTTGTGCCTAAAACTGATGGAATTTGAACCAAATATGCAGGGTAATAAAAGAAGTGGAAATTCACGTTCGTGCCAACCCCAACCACCTTCTGTGGATTTCCCAATAAACTCTCAGTTGGATAAAATAAACCCATCCCCTTAAAATCCACAGCGGGTACTAGATCCCTCCATTACCAAAGGAGTATAGGATGCCTTGTATTCATTTTATGCATCTGTGACGCAAGAAGAAACCTTGCCACTGCAAAATTCAGCAATGGAAAAAGCTGCTTTTTGACACAAACTATCTTAACATACGAAAATAAATACATGATCAGATAGTACTAATTCAGCATGCTTACTTAGCAACATGATTCCTGTCCAGTACCCACACAAGAGGAGCATGCTTGCAGACATTGAAGGGCTATTTCCGCTCTTACATTTACAAAAGCCAAGGACCTGTCTTCCATGCCACAAAGGATATCAAGGAACAAAAAGCATTAATTTTGGCAGGCATAGGATGCTTAAATAGGGTTTGGAAAATTTTGCTGCTACTGGTTGCCTGAATGAGTGTGAGTGAGCACGTGACCATGGCATTCTGGCACCCACCCATTGTTAAAGTGAAGTTACAAAGGTGGGGGCTGAATTTCACAACTTTGTCGTTTCCCCTATCTCTCAATGGATTTCAGGGTTCCGTCCATCGCACTCCTTGATCTTCCTTGCTTGACATGTCGCCATGAAATAGTTGTGACCTGTCTTTTCCTCGGTCCAAGTGACTTATTCCAGCTTGCCATGGAAGAATTCTACATCCTTACAATTGTTTCACCCACTCCATTGACATGAGGACTGCATGCTTGGGTCCCATCAGCCAAAGCACTCACAAACCTTTGCTTTGCAATAGATCAAAGTCCATTACAAAGGAAGCATGCTACAAAAATTGCTTTCAAGAGCGTGAGGTATGAAATTCAGCCCACACCCTAATAGCTTGCCATTTCAATGAAAATGGCCACATGCTCATACTCATTCTAGCCATTCAATGAAGAACTCCAGATTATATTAAGGAAGCTCATGTTGGTCTACATTAGCGATATGTGTTGGTCAGAATGTTCCTTCAAGTACAGCTTGTGAGACATAAAAGACTGGCTCCTAGCTTTAATGAATACAATAATGGAAATGACCTACTTTATCGCACACAAGAGTGCCTCCATGGTGGAATTTGACTCAAATCATGTTGCCAGATTTGTGAGTACTTTGGTAAAAGGGACCGGACCATAAAGCTATGGGTTCCTTGAGTCCAAAGAGTGGGTGAAAAAAGTGCAAGGGTGTGGAACATTGGGTGTACAGTATCAAATTCTACCCACATAACTAGGGACACATGTAGGAGGGAATGAACACTATCAAATTCTACCCACATAACTACGGCTGTAAATCAGGTCAGGCAGCTCATAATGGGCTTTAAATCTGCACCTGGTTTCAGGCCAATATTCGACTGGTCCAGTCACCCATGGACTCATGTCGGATTTGTTCAGGTATGGGCCAACACCGGCCCAGTTTGAACCCCAGCTTGAAACCAACCATTGGCAGCCCTATATTTGGCAGACCCACAGGGTTTCAGTCTGAGCCTGGTTTTGAGCTCATCTTGGGCTGCCCCCTTAGGCCCACTGGAAGGGCCTAGGACAAAATACGGCCGGCCTGTTGGCAGCTGTAACCCAAACCCAAGACCTCCCTCACCCATAGACATGGTTATCAAATTGCTTTCTACCATGATGTGACCTTGCATCGCGAGGACCATACAGGAGGAAGTGGGATCTTGCATTGGGTCCTAGTATGAGGGAAGATTTGGTCCTTAGATGTGACACAACCAAATCCATCAATACACGACACACAGTGATTCTCTTGTTCTCATCATAGACATACCACAGCATTTTGGCAGGCAACTTAGAGGAAGACCTTAACCACTCCTTCACTATAGATGATGAGCATATTACTAAGATTTCTGAGTCCCTATGACCTCCAGAATCATTATGAAGTATGAACCCACCTGGGCTTCCTACAAACTCTCGCTTTGGTAGTCGTTCTTGCTCTTATCCTACGTTCGGTTTTTCTCGGATTTGTGCTATCCTACATTTTGCTTGTGCTATCCTACATTTTGCTCTTCAATAGTTTCATTCCATTTTGGATGTATCAGAATAAGGGAATCAAAACAAACTATGAGACCACACACACACCTACAAAAATTATGGATAATCTAAGAGGGAATGGAGTCTCACACGCATGCACATGTGCCCGCACATATACACACACAGCAGACACACAGCACACACACACACATACACTGTGGCATTAGTTGGCGGGAGGAGGCAATACCTCGTGAGCATGGGGCAGGTGGACTCGGTGTAAGGTGGGTGTAATGGGTTATATGTACCACGTGATAGAGAAGTAGTTGAGTTCCAATTGTCACACCATGTGAAATCATTTTTCCTGGTTGGTCTTACACATATATTATATTGTGCACATATAGAGTACTTTCGTCAGAGCAAATTGTACACTTGCTCCCTTAAGCAAAACACCGGCTAAGGAAGATTGTTTGATCTGAAATGTTGGGAATCACCTAAGAATTACCAAATAAATAATTTTAAAATAGAGAAGACAATATTCAGCTCCCAAGCACCTAGAGCTGATTGTCCAAAAAATGGACAGCCAATGTTACTATCTTGAAGTATGATTTTTCACAGTTTTAGGATGCGTCTGAAACTCCTTTTTTTATTTCTTTTTTTTTTGTTTTCTTTTTTTTGATGTTGATCCCTAGGTTGAGTTGATGACATCACGAATATTTGCATTCTGGAAAATACACCGAGGTGGGCTTTTGTTTGAGGGAGTAAGTGTACACTCGCTCTCACATGAGCATGTAATATTTTTGCTTTTGTATTCATGACATTACATAGCACGCAATTTTTCTTCTCAAAGAAATTAGTAATCTTTCTCCATGGAACCTCCATCCCAGGACCCTTTCTTTGGTTTTGGATAACCAGGGACGGTTCAATAGTCATAATTACACAAGCTTTCAGTGTTCATGGTTCAATATCATGGGGTGAAAGAAGATACAAGGGAAGAGCCAAAGGCATATATCATTTTCATTGCTCTAGCCAAACATTTCCCAGTCCATGCCTTAGTAGCTATGTCGCATGGATATCGGTAATCGTGTTAGTGTCTGACATGTCCTGGAACTAGAAAGATTTGGCAAGATGGCTATATTATGAAGAGACACTTACATCCAACAATGTTCTGTAATATACTACTTCATGATAAGTACCAAAAAATAGTCAACATACACTCATTGGCTCAATCCATAGATTATTTTGAATTCCATAAACATTTTTAAAGTTTACATACATCTAATCAAGACAAAATATATCAAGTCTCTAAGATGATGTAATTAATTGTTCATAAACAAGTAGAAGAATCTGAAATATCCAAATCCATGTGAGCATCGATATGTGGCCGACATAAGTACAGCACCCAAACAGAAGAATCATGTGACAAAACTTAGTGTCTGTGCATCAACCAATGGGTTCCCTTGCGATTTCAGAACTTACTTTTTTTTCTTTCTATAAATTATTTGTCTGTTTGCATGATTTTGTCAATTAAGAGCAGGGATGAAATCAATATAAAGTTATAAAAGTGAAAGGAAAATTTAGTTTTCACTCTTAAATGAACTGAGCCCTAATATATTCATTTATATGATTCAGTAAGTTAATACTTGCAACAAATATACACAAACATATAAAATAGAATTACTTCCACAAAATGCCTTTTAATATAATTATCAGGAAGATATCAACATTGTATTTGATCAGAACTATAGAGCATTAAACTTTATCAAAAAAAAATCTAGTGGGACTGTGTTCAGCTCTATACTTGAATCCTCTCTAACAAAAAATAGAGAATACAAACCTAGTAATTCAGGTGGTCAGCACACTGGCAAGGTAATGACATTATGAAGTTTACTAGCAAATGAAATCATTTAGTAGAAAGTACAGATCAAGATCAGGACAATCGCACCAAAGGTTGTGTGGTAAGTTTATATTACTTTTATAATTAATGGTGACTATTTCAATAACAAGTGTTGAATAAATAAAAAGTGGAAAAATAAAAGAAAAAGAAAAAAGCAAGAATCATGTGTCCATCTTTGTGCAAATGCAAATATTCTACGTACTTACATGTATTACAAGAACAGGGCAGTTGACATGCCGTATCTTGTCAATGTTCTGCAGTCAAAAAAAAAAAACTCAATAAAAGTTCACCATTTAATCAATTGATGCATAAAAAAAAACTTCACTATTCGATTGAACCTCTCACATGGTATAGAGTCAAGAGAAGTTACTTTAAAAATGTCGAACCAGAATGTCATTTTCACTGGATAGAGAACGCGTATGCCCGATAGAATGGCACTATGAAGAACAACTGCTCTTAGCTTCGGTAAACGAGAAGCCAAGTGTAAAGTGGGTCCGCTCCCAACTGACTGCCCATAAAGAATCACATCCTCCTGTCTAATTCCATACTCTCTTTTCAAGCATTGATACACTGCCTCTATGTCATAGTATGTGTTGAACTCTGAGGCCTGCTCAAGCATTTATGTCATGCGAGAAGCCATTGAGAAATTGCAAAGAGAACTTGTACAGCTACCATTAAAGAATGAGATCAATTTAATTTCTCTTTTCATCTTATCAAAAGAAAGAAATAAAAGTTTTTTCATGGAAAGGAACAAGAAAAGAGGTTATGTATCTAGCGATGGGAATTGGCAAGCATACAGTCATACAAGATATAATCACATAACCCAATTATCTTGTCAAATTCTATCACCCACCCAAAGGAAATAATTAAATTCATTCTAAAGCATTAACAAAAAGTACAAAATGAAACCAGTTTTTAACTGATCCCTTAGAACTAATAATTGATGCAATAAGATTCTACACTAAAGAAATTCACAGAGGACGAGCATCATAACTTACTGCTTACCTTGCCAGAAGACGCTCCATATCCGGAGTAATCATAACTGCAAAATACCAAATAAGCCAATCAGTAATGAAGAAAAATAAGTTTCTTATAGGGTCTTAATCCTTTCACTAGCAGAGCAGTTTTTCTCATAGGCATGAATATTTTCGAGCCTAATGCACATCATCGCTAAAAAGGAAACCTACTGAGCTCATAAACTGTTCAAAAAGCAGAGTAGTTTTTCTCATAGGCATGAATATTTGCAAGCCTAATGCACATCATCGCTAAAAAGGAAACCTACTGATCTCGTAAATATAAAAGCACTGACGCCCCTTTCATAAACTCTGAATTCACATGAATTCCAAACGATAATTAGCCATACAATTACTCCAAATCACATACCAAATAACATTATTACCATATATACTAGTTCACGACCATTAAAGACCATATTCAAAGCCCACCGAAAGCAGAAAAAAAAAAAAAAGCATTCCATATTATAGAAAGAAGCGACATCAGTCTACCTAATATCAATATTCATATTATCCAATATCAAATTCACTTTCAGTGACAATCCAAAAGGACCGCCCGCGAAACAAACGGATCAACGAAAATTAAATTGATCCAATCCAAACAACCGACAAGATAAAGCAGCAATATAAACCTTCCAAAATCAAAAACCAATATTTTGCTCACCTCATAATATTAACACGAAGATGGGCTCTAAGCTCAATGAACAGCTCATGCATCTGGCCTAGATCAGCAGCATTTCCATGAGAGTAAAGCAAAGTGAACCTCGCAAATGGGTGTCTCCAAAAAGTGGCTACAATCTTATTGCCCCCCTTTGTGTCAAGAAGGTGAACATCCATGTTTTCATCAGGGCCAACCCCTGTGAAGAAGAACTTACCTTCATCACTGTAAACATCATAGGTTGGTGGGTCTGGTGGGAAAAACGCAAACTTTGCGGCAACACTAGAAGTTACATTTCCCATCAACAAAAACACTCAGAGAAGCAACGACAGGTTCATTTCAATCTATGAAGAAGATGATGATCAGGCTTCAATTCAATAGCCCAACAATGAAAATTTTTCATTCTCTCACACACCCAACAATGAAAAAATCAATCCAAATCATGAATACTTCATTTCCTTGCATACCCAACAATGGAAAGCTCATTCTTTCAGAAACCCAACAATCAAAACATTCATTCCCTCACCTGTCCAATAATGAAAACATTCATTCTCTCGTATAGATTCACTTCTCTCACATACCCAAGTGTAATACAAACAATTTCAACATGGGTCTGTAGAATTGAATAAGAGCCCCGTGAGAGGGGGTGGCATAGTATTAAAACCACAAAGGTCTTGTTATGAATGCGGGATCCGATCTAACTGGCAGTGTGATGATCTGTTGTTTCAGGACGGCTAAAGAGGAATAGTACTCAAATCCCATAGATGGGGTCATTTTAACGGCCCAGATTTAGTCAAAGGCTGCTAAATCTGCAGGGGAGATGAGAATGCTCAGAAACAAACCCAAAGACGCATCCATCCCCTGTGCTTTGCTCATTACGGTTTCTTCTCTACTTTTTTTATGTCTTTTTTTTTTTTTGTCTTTTTCTTTTTTTTTTTTGGGGAGGGGGTTATGACGCTTTTTTTTTGTTTATTTTGAAACGGGTTACGCCCCTTTTTGTGCTTGTGGGGTTGTTTTATTTGTGAGGAAATGACTAAGCCACCCTAGATCCATTGTTATTGGGGAAAAATGAATGGTTGTCTCTTATTGTTTGTAACTTGTTTAATTTTTTAGCAAATTCTTGAGATTTCACTGAATAAGGCCAAGATAGTTACTAAAAGAATAATGGAAGCCCATCCATCAATGTTGGCCTACTTTCACATGTGATGCATGTCATGTAGGAGACCAGCCCTTGTGTTTTCCCTTTGTTGATTTTGATGGCATACCATTTCTAAAAGATGAGTGCCCATCAATATAACATGGATTTAAAGGCCACCCACTTATTTCATTGCCATCAATACTATATCTATTTTTGTGTGTGCCTATATCTTTGAATTTTTTATATGTGAGATTATTTAATTAAAAGTTAAAAGCTTAGATGTGGGAATAAGAGGGACATAATGGTCATATTTAAAATATGGGATATTCTCCTATAGCTCCTATTGTAGATTAGGTTTGGTCAAAAGGCTTTCAACTACTATGGGGCTTGTGTGCATGACACTGTAGTTGTTGGGTCCTTTAACTTTTCTCTTTATCCTTTCCATTGCCAACCTAACCTAGAAGGAGAAAAGAAAGAATGGAAAAAAAAAAGAAGAAGATGGTATTGGACCACCGTGAAGGTTCTTTCTTGCATTGGATGAGGTTCATTCAAAGCCATTAACCATGGGGGTGGGTTCCTTTGTAGTTTGTGCATTATTGGATAAAAATAAAGGTAAGCATCATTTGTAGTGTCCCCAAAGGTGTACACCAAATCTTTGATTTTCCCAAAAGAAAGTGGGGTTTTGAGTAATTTAGCATTTGACATGGAGATCCACAAATCAGTGGCTGAGCCCAGGCCACCAAACTATCTTGTCATGTTATTAAAAGCCCAAAGAAAGTACAGTGAAAACAAGAAGATTTAGGAATGAAAGGCCATCAATTTCATTAGAGAGATCATCATTTCTCTTTATGGGTGGGTAAGCTGGGATTCGAACCTTGTACTTGAGTCTTGGACTCCTCAAGTCTTAACCATTAAGCCAAGAACGAAGAATGCCTACCATTGATGGTCACACCATCGATGCCTAGAGAATAACCAGTGGGCCCCACTTTGCTCCTTTCTCAATGCTACAACTCTCAATTAAACAAGATAATGAAACCACTCATGGAATTGACACACCCCACCCTTCACCATCTTAAAAATGATGACCCTTTGTTAAAAGGGTGTGGATTGCATAAGGTTGCAACCATAAACAATCAAAGTGAGGTGCACCTTTGAACTTCGTCATAAGATATAATTTTGGTGTCAATAATTTTTTGGATGACTCGAGTGTTTAATTTTATCTCTAATTATAAAATTTTAAACACTTAGAATGGTTCAAATCAAGAAAATCTATACACGCATGAAAATCTTGAAAATGAACGGCCCAAATAATAATGTTGCAAGATATACCATTTTTGGAACTTAAAATCTTTTTTTTTTTCCATATCCATACATCTCGATGTCTAGATGATCAATTAAATAGTTTTCTAACATCAAAATAGTCATATTTAATTGATTCTTGAGAGGCACCTTAATTCTAGAATATAAGGTGTCAACCTTATATAAATGAAAAATTGTTTGGTGCATCCAAGCCTACACCTGTTACTATGCAGGCTTGGAAATCAACACCGTCCACCAAAACCGAGTCCTGTAAATAATAATCCTCCAAAGAAATAGTAAAATCAACGGTTCAATTATTTTCTCCAAAAATTATCATTTCAGGTTTTTAAAATTTATTAATTTTTACATATTAATAATCTCCATGTTAAATATTATATATTTCTTAAAAATTGGGATCAAATTCTATTTCAAAAATAAATTATTAAAAGGCCTGCATTTCGACACGTGAGTTTGTGGACTCATAGAAACCGTGTCCTATATAAATTTTTTCTTTTACAAAACTGACATTAGTGGAATATTGAGAAATGTAGCACAAATGGGTGTATTATCATTGAATGTGAGTGCATTATATTGGGGTTGAAAATTAACTCCTATGTCAGCCAAATGTTTCAGTTGTGTCGTCCAAATTTAAGGAGTTAGGTGAAATATCAAGTCTATAGAGAATATTTCCTAGTTAGTAATGGCTGGACTTCATGCATTCCACCTGTGTTCCTCCACACGTTCTAAAATGGCTAAAAGTCTCTCTCTCTCCTATTAACTACCTTAACCTAAGGGCAACGGCCTGGGCCGGGTCAGGATAAGGCCAAGGCCGGGGTTGGCTCTGGCTTGGCCCTTGTCCCCTTAAGAATGGCTCAAGCCCGGCCCTGAGGGCTAGGCCAGACCCCAAAAAAATAGAAGTATAGAGGAAAAACAAGTAAAAAAGAGAGCCAGGGCAGGGCAGGCCAAACAGGGCTAGCCTTAGCCCAAACCCGGCCCTTAGGCTACAAATTTTGCCTAGGGCTTGCTTTTTTAGGGTTGGGCCAAGCGGCCCATTCCCGGCCCTGTCTTAACCTACATTTTTAGAGAGGTATCGTGACCAAATATCCTACTCTTCTTTCTCTATTTTAGGTCCCACTTGGTCATAACTATTCTACATTTTCTCCACGACTTTTGTCATTTTCTATCAGCTTCTTCCAAACCAATTCTCCTTTTTCCTTTTTTCTTTTTTTATTTTGGTTCCTTCTTCTTTTCTTTTGGGCGTAGATGTAGGTACCGATTTTTGGCGTGTCGCGTTGTGATTTTTTGAAAGCTAAAAACTAAGGGTCCCAAAAATAAAATAGTTTTAATTTGGGCAACCTTATTAATAAATTTCTTTTTGGAGCATTACATCTCCCACGTGCAAAACTCATTTGGAGGTGAACACACGTGTAGCAGACTAGGATCCCATAAATCGACGTCCCCCTTTTTTGTTTGTCGTTTTATGTTTATATTTTCCTTACTTTGGCCCATATGTCCCTCTTAACAAGTAATAATAGTCCAATCACTACTCTAAATCTTATTCTTTCTCAAAATATTTATACTTCTCATTTCTACAAATAAATTTGCATACTTTTTAAAATTTTCACTTTTTCTGTATAATATTAGCCTTACATAGACTTTCTAGATGGGACATATCTACACTGTCCAAAGAGGGGATAATCTTATGGCAGATTGTCAGGGCGGCGGTTCTTTGAGAGGTTATGGTTGGAAAAAAATGATCGAACTTTTGAAAGATTGAGTTTAGAGGTAAGTTATATATAATATAATGAGTAAACTTTAGAATAATTAGGCACCTATAATGAATAGTAATATAAGTGGAATGAGAGCCGTCAGATATTCATCATGTGATTCATATTACATATCACTATATGAATTTTAATATTTTTTTTTTATAAATCGGATCATAACGAAAGTTTAGATGTGTGTACTACAAAATAGGACGCACAATTAAAAAATATATAAACAAATATTTCTCAAAATATAAAATAATCGAAATACCCCTGAAAAATGAGGGGCGTAATTTACTCATTTTAAATTCTTGAAAATATTTTTTTTTATATTTTTTATATGGTGCGCAATAGTGTTAGGTATATACACCCAAAATTTCATCTTAATCAGATTTATAGAAAAAATTTAAAATTAAAATGGTGATATGTATTTTGAACGACTCGATGAAGATCCGACGGCTAAGATTCCACCTATATTATTATTCATTATAGCTGCCCAGCTATTGTTAGTTTTTTCCTAAGATAAGATATTGCATAATGTTTGGTTTTGGTTTTCGAACACAAAAGAAAGATAGGAGCTATCTAAGAATGACATCATTATGAACATGTGTGATCTGATCTAGCAATATATGGCGAGACCTTGACCAACAGGAAGATGGACACCACCAGCTCATGATTGTGTTAAACTTAATTTTGATAGCAGTTCCTTTGGGAACCTAGGACCGATTGGTTTTGGAAGAGTAGTTAGGGATGCCATGGAAGTGAAAATATTCTCATATTTTGGGCCTCGTGATGTTGGAACTACAAATACGGCTAAATTATTAGCCGTTTTACATGGAACTAAGCTTTTGAAAAATCAGTGTGGCTAGATGGTCGAGTGTGACTCTTTGAATATCATCGATTGGTACTTTGGAAAAGGAAGGCCCCGATAGAGTTTAAAAAGATTTTGGATGGAGGTGTTGGATATATGTCGGGATCAGGTGGTGTTCTTTAATCATGTTTATAGGGAGGCATATGATAGGGTAGATGCTTTGGCGAAATATGGAGTTGTGGCTGACCATTTAGTTGTTTTTCTGCCAATGTAATTTTGATTTTTTCAATTTTGATTTTTTCAATTGATTAATAAAATTATGTTCTCTTGTCAAAAAAAGAAAAATTTATTGTAGACACTCCATTTTGAAAACTAGCAAATTCCATAATTTTCTTAACTTTAGATAACCCTTACGACCATTTTATTCCATAAAAATCTTGAACCATAGAACATTGTAGTCCATGGTCCTCATTTCAGTCTATAAAAATACATTTTGATGCCTCTTTTGTTAGAGAAAGTTGTATTTCCAAATATCTACAAAATAAAGGCCCAAAAATTTTAATTTATTTATTTTCCTTTCTACCCTACTTAAAATATATTTTAAAATAAGATATTGTTTTGTGTAAAGAGTAAGAAAGACTCATGTGAAGAGAATGACAAGTGGCTATTGAAATGCAACACTTGTCATTTTTCTCTCTACATATGTTCCTCTATTTTTCCCTTCTTGTAGTTTTGGGAGGTTGGTGGACCAAGCACGAGTTCTTTTTCTCTCCCTAAAACCTCATTCTCTCTCTCATGCTTCTTTGTGAGCTGAGTGCAAAGGACATGCCTCTCATCTCTGTGAGAGCCCTCTAGTGTCACAAGATCAATTCCAGCTCCATGTTGTATCTCGAAGAAGCTTTTTCTCTCTAGATTATTTGATAACAACTACTTCGCAAGAAACTTGTGTTCTATTTTGTGCTATATATTGTTGGAAAACTCATTTTTCAACCACAATGTATCTCTAGAGAAGCTATCAAACGTGCCTGCAAATTGATACGAATTTGGTGAGTTTGTTCCAACTTTTTTCATCATCTTTTGCATCTAGAAATACTACAAGAAGGTTCGAAAATATTGTATGAGAAAAGGAAAAGGTATTGGGCATTATTTTATATTGTTGGAATGGTTTATGATGGGTTTTTTATGGGTGCATGTTTGCTGAAAATTCTATTGGGATTGCTTATAAGAGTTTATTAATAGTTGCAATTGATTTTTGGTTGAGATTTTTTAGTGGATTGCAAAGTTGGTGATATTTGTACATCCTCTCAAGTTCCAAATAATTTACAACTTTTTGTAGGTATTTTGATAAGAATAGCATGTCATATATTTGTGGATATTTCTAATTGAGTTCAAAACACAACTTGCATGTTCTGAAAACATTTAAGATCCATTGTATTTGGGTCAACATCTTTTAGGGTTAGACCATCTTAAGCTAAGTACCCAAATAAAACCCTTAGACTTTGAGACCTGAGAGAAGAACAGTAAGAGTAAAATCCCTAGATTTAGGCCAAACCTCTAGCAAACCTTAGCTATTAGATCTGCAACCTTGAGATTAAGAAAAACAATTAAACCAAATCCAACTTTAGTCAACACTGATGAGAGACATAGAAGATTCATGACGAAAATTACAATTGCGGTCCTGATACAGGCAAGGCCTCGAAGTCTCAGGTTTGTCGGGTTTACTGGCCCTACTAGGTATTCTTCTTATCTTCACTTTCTTTTTAATAGATTTAGGATTTTTTCACTTATTTATTTTAGTATTTGATTCTTTTGATCAAAGTTGGCCTTGTCACTGATCCAAGAGAAAATTTGTTTGTCTTTGAACAGATCTGATCTTAAATTAGAATTCGATTGACCCCCACTCTCTATTATTTTTAATAACAAGTTTGTGGTTCATATCTAAACGATCTTCATTCTGAAATCGTCATCTGCACTGTAAACATCTATACTATATTATTAAAACAAAATTAATAGGTGGACACATATTACTACAATAAGAAAGGACTTAAGAGGTGAGATAGGGATATGATCTTTCGGGGTGTTGGAAGAAAGCGGTGATAATTTGCATGCCCCTAAAAACCAAATTGTCTCTTTTGAAAGTTGTGTATCCCTAAAAAATATCCCTTAACAAGGGTTCAAATTACTAACGGCATCCCAATAATGTGGCAAAGAAAGGTGGAAGTTCATATTACGAAATTGGATAGCATATCCCTATGAAAAAGTGAGAAATTGGATATCATATCCCTATGAAGAAGTGAGAACATAAAGGCTATTGAGAAAGAGGAATGCTCGAACAAAATACCAATGCAAAGTGCTCAAATATTGTTTTATTTAAAAATTTTGAAATTAACATCATCATCTTTATCCAAGCCTTGCCAATGATTTAGGATCGGCTATATGAATCATGGTCTTCTATTTTTCTCTATCAAGGATCATATTCCTAGTAAAACTAAAAGTCACAATATCTTTTCTTACTACTTCTATCCAAAAATATAAAAAGACGTGTGAAGTTATTGCAATCTTCTATATATATTTTTTTAGTACAACATTTTCCTTTCTTCTTTTGTATACCCATATTAAAAAAGTAGTTCATTGCATATGTTTCTCTCTGAAATAGTACATGATTTTGTAACCCTATAAATTGAGGGTCTTGTACATATCCTCATGTGCCATGGGGCCTCTCAAATATAGTGAACAATTCGAAATATGTAGATTTCTCATATGGTATTAGAGCAAGGTCCCAATCTGAAACTTCATCTCTCAAGTATTGTGTCACTGCCTCGGGCTACTTACATAGTCTATAAAGCTCAAACCGTCACAACCGAAGTCCTCAATCTGTTTTCAAATCAAGGATCAATCTGCTTAGAGTACTCGACTCTGATCAGTTTACTAAACCAGGTCACATAACCTCTCATCTTGCTTCTCTTTCGTCTTCTCAGTTTCTTTCTTTGTGGCGTTCTCCCAAATTAATGTTTCCTTTTCTTTACAATCTATACGCACCTTTCACATATGTTATCCCATACTGCTCTCTAAAGTCCCCCATCATCATCTTCTGTTTTACCTTATGCTCAAGTAACCATCATGGCCTTTCCTTCTCTCACTAAAGTCTATTCCATTATTATCTCTTTGTTTTTACATTATCTCTTGGTCTATTATTCAGTTTTACACTAATCAAAGCATGGTTTGTAATCCCTAGTCTATAATAACTGGCTTAGTCGGATCTAAAATTGTCATTCCGCTTGCCCATCAAACCCCGATCTCCTCAGCCACTCGCCCAGATCTATCTCAATCAAATCTGGAATCACCTTTTAAAAACTAGCATCCGAAAAGCAACCTCTGAAAAATCACT
>NW_006499036.1:133017-148896 GCF_000471905.2 Amborella trichopoda
AATAAGTAAGAGAGAGAGAGAGAGAGAGAGAGAGAGAGGAAAGTGGGAGACAATCCAGTAAAAGAGAAGAGGAGGGAACAAAGGAAAAGAGGGAATAGGAGGCCAGCTCTAAACAAATAAACTGTATATAAAACACTCTCAGGAATTTCAAACCACTATAAAGTAACATGAAATACCATAACAAAGCACACTAAGGCCCTCTAAGGATCAAGCTCCATCTTTGGCATTAACCTGAGTAAGAAGATACATGGTCTTTGAAGCCCTCGAGACCTGAGAAGACCACAATATGATAACAATCCTCAAAAAGAACGAAATTCCCATCTTAAGCATTAACCTACTGACTAGAGAAGAGATTGGAAGAAAGGGAATACGGTTGAAAGCCAAGAAAATGACTACAACAAAAGGTGAAAAGATGTGAAAGGGGATGTTAGAAGAAAGGATGGGAGGTAGAAGGGATGAAATGAAGAGACCAAAGGACAGAGAAACAAAGGAGCCGGGGAAAAGAGAGTCCGCCATCCCCCAACTTCCTCTCTAACCGAAGAAGGGAAGAGAGGGTTGAGATAATAATAATAATAAATAAATAAAAAACGAGCAAACGAAGAAGAGAGTGAGGTGGAGGGCAAGAGATGCACATGATGGAGAAAGAACAGGCTAAAAGGCGAGAAAAAAGCTCCGATCTGAAGCAAGAACCTCATATTTGAGGTGCAAAGAACAAATCCAAGTCGGAAAACTCAGATCTGAGACCAAAAGGAGCGAAAAAGAAGATCCAATAGAAGCTCGCCGGATCTCGCAGGGTTGAAGGTCGCCAGTTGCCAGTTGCCGAAAGCTCGCCGGAGGTTTCCGATGGTTTCTCACTTGGGAAAAACCCTCCTTGAAAGCTCACCAAAGGTCGGGCTCTTTGGATCAGCTTGCTGGATGTCACAAGAAGTTGCTCCTTGGATCAGCTCACCAAAGGATCGCTGGAGGCTACTGGGCTCGTTCACTATCCTCTCTCTCTCTGTGGCAACAGTGACTTGGAAAGTTAATGCAAGTCGTTTTTCCAAATCACTTTCAAAAACTTGGGAAAGTCAATGGGTGGTTTGAAGAGGTCATTTTCTCATTCGCTACCCAATTCATGAAATAAGCAATCACGTTAATGTAAATGCACAGTTGCAATTTCATTTACGTGATTGTTTGTTTCATTCATAATCCAACGAGTGAAACCTTAGTTTGAAGAATTTGATATTCTACAAGAGTCTGAACTCTCTTTTAATATCACTTGAAAATTGTTTTTTCTGAAGTTTGAGCAATGGTGATTTTTTGTCCAATAATGTATTGATTTTTCCATCGAACTCAACGAACACAATGAGATAACTAGATTTCCCTTTCATTGTTATCTTTTTCTTAGTTGAAGAGCGCTTTAATATAAGGAGCAAAATATTCATTTCTATGACCGCAAGTTGGGATAGCTATGATATGAAAACAGGCTATCGTACTCTCTTTTCTCTTTTTCTTTTTTTCTTTTTATGGTTTTTATTTCCCGGTATGGGAGGGGGGGTGGGGTGTGCTGGTGGGGGAATAAGGGGCCATGTTTGAAGTATTAAGATACAAGGCTGGGTGGTCCAGCCTTTTTCCCATGTCAAGAGACTAGGTATGTGGTCACACCACCTTTCTCTTTCAGGCTAACCTCAGCTTTCCTTTGCAACAGAAGATTCTTCTAAAAGATAAATGGATGCTAAATTAGGGAAAGGGCACGTGAATGGTGCAGTATGCATTCGCTGAGCGCAAGCACTTTGTTTAAGAGGACCACATCCAAGTGCTGTGGTGCATGGGGTAACCAACAAAACTAAATGGACCAACATGTTCTAGTACCGGGGCTACTCACACATTGATAAAACGATCAGGTATTGAGTTTCATATGACTTTAATGGTGTGTCCTCTTCATATTATGGACTGGACGGCAACTCTTATTTCAGATTAGTTATGGGTTTGCAAAGGGTGGCAGCGGGCTGGCCCAGGCCCCTCCATGAGGAAAAAATAAGGGAAAAAACAAGAAAAAGGGAGGGCTGGCAGGGGCCTAGCCTTCGACCCACAGTTTGTGGCCCAGGCCTACTTTTTTAGGGCAGGACCGACAAGGCCGAGCCTTCATTCTTGAGGGTTAAATCCATAAGGAACTTCAGACCCGTGTAAATAGGTTGCTGAGTTACACTCTCACTTTCCTTATTTTTGCCACTTCTATATTGAGACATTGTTTATTTGTCCTCCATCAGTTACTTATATCACCACCAAATGTTTCAAGGCAAACAACTTAGTCAAAAGGGTATCAATTCCTATTGGAATGGGATAAATATATCAATTTATAAGATATATTTTTGAGATATTAATAGAGTGCATTCTCCACTTGTACAAAGGAAAGGGTTGGAATCTATCAGTGGACTGTCCACCTTGGGTTTCTCATACTGCATACAAGATGGGATAATAACCATACATATTCCCATATTCACAGTAGCTCTATCTATAACTGATACTCTTGTCCCAAATGAGATGGTTTAAATTATCACTTGAGATGAATGAAACAAATGAATGAAACAAAAACAATGGAGAGAAATACAAGATAAATGCAAAGGATGGCTTGCAGAGACACCATAAATTCGAGAAGATATGACCATGAGCTAATAAACAATCCTCCATTGCTAAAAATTCTTCACCTTCATGAGGGATGTACAAATGTTTGAGACATATGATCGTATATTGAAGAGGACCTCCATGACTATTACAATATACAAGAGAGAAATTTTCGATGCTCGTCTTCAGTTGTCCATATAGCACAGTAAGTCAATAGGATGCCTAAAACATGTTTCTATAGTATGTATAGGGTCTTTGAAGTCTCTGGCTATGAATCTAGATTTTAGAATGTCATCCTCAGGGTTCTATCAAGAACTATGACAAAGTTCTGTACATAATACAATCCACAAAAAGCCATTCACCATCATTCCTCATCACTGGATGATGTACACAAATCATAGACTGCCATCATGCATAAAAAAGAAATGCCGTTCATCTTCCCAAACTGAAATTAAAGTAAAAATGGGAAGAATAATAACTACAGGGTTTTGCCATATACAAGTACAAAGCTAAGTAGCTAAGGAAATATTGACTATGAAGGAATTTTAAAAATAATTCTAATGTCTTTTATTTTAGGGAAATAACAACTAAATGGTCAAACCACCTCACAAAATTTTTAAGGTGGTCAAATCATCCCCATTTAACATTAGAATGGTTACTTTTTCAATCTCATTATACTCAATTACCTCCTTAAAAATATGTTAAATAATAACCAAATAAACAAGCTGGGGCACGACAATAATTTAGCCCTACTAACTGCTCGAGCCAAATTATGTGAAAGTCCCTAATTGTTCACGGTTAGAAAAAGGGAACAAGGGTTTACAACAAAATAAGTGAGTTCCACTTTGCTAACCCTTAGCAACCACGGTGTCATATGGCAGTTTTGTGTGGCTAAGCCTATCATCTTCATATGGCTTGAGCTACATATGTGAAGCCAAATTACTAAAATGCTCCTACTTATTCAGAGTTCCCAATCCTAAAAAAAGGCAATTTGGTCATACACTAAAATGAAACGCAAAAAGAGCCAAATTACTGAAATGCCCCCCTACTTATCCCAATCCTAAACAAGGGTAATTCAGCCATAGTCAAATGGAACTTAAAAAGTAACCATTTTTAACCCTAATATTTTTTTCCAGATGGTTTGATCGTAATAATTCAACCCCATAATGAATAAATAGTGATAACTTCTAACTCCCATTCATAACTACAGTAATGCATGTTCCTTTCAATTCTGCTTGAAGTACTCTACCCCAAACAACAGGCATACCAGTTCTACAATCTCAATTAATTAAATTACATCGACATTATAACAAACTACAAAAGCTTAATATGCTAGCATTAATAGATCTGCACAACAGATACAACAGATAGACAACCCAACAAAGACAGCTAAACAATTTCAGCAATTAATAATAAATACACATGCAACATGCCCATATAGAAAGGCTTCAGCACTCCCAGCTCTAATTAAAAGACAAATATTGACAACATATCATTTAATGCTGTCTTCTGAACAGGACATCCTCAGCTTGGAGTGCAACAGAATCCCCAACAACTGATATCCATGTGTCTGCTATTTTCTCCAAATTGCCATTCAGAATGTCAACAACAGAGAATTGACGAATGGTACCTTTAGATTTGACTTCATGCGCATCATTATGGACAGTGGAGCCAGAACCCTTTTTGCTGATGAGACCTCTGACCCTAGGGACAACAGCTGCATTCAAGTAAATTGTCTTCTCAGCACCTAAAACCAACATCCTTCGTGTGCCATTTCTAAGCTGTAAATTTTTATGCATGTGCCCAAAGACAACCAAAGGAATGGAAAGCCGAGTATTGCTTTTCAAGTCTGCGATAGCCTGAGCGAGGTCTGCAGAAGAAACAAAAAGTTCTCCAAAGATGAGTCCAATTTACTTAGCCAAGAGAGGTTGGAGGGGCCATTGTTGTTAGAACTAATTATCCTGACTGATTCTAGTTGAAATTTTAGGAGAAGCATGAACCTGGATCTCCATGGTCTCCGCCTCCAGGTACCCAATCTCTCCCACAAATATCATCCATCTCAGATCCCAGGCCTAAGCAAAATGTTTCAAAGACACAAGAAATCAAAATTTATTCAAAAAGAACATGGGCACATCATATCGCACATACAGGTATGTGTGTTCAAGCACACATGCATGCATCATGGATCATACACGTGATGTTAGTATTTATTCATTTATATGATAAGAGAAGATTGTGCGTAAAGTTTCTATGCAGAAAAAATATGGCATGAAAAAGGGCAAAGCCATGATGGCCTAATAAACCTGTAGGTCCATTATGAGCAAGAAGAATGATGGAATGACCATCTGGAGTTCCTTGAGCAGCATCACAAATTTTCTTTGCACTTCCTTTCATATCATGCACTCCATACCTGATAAAATAGAACTTAATTCAAGTAAGATGGCAGTATGAAGTACTAAATGACTCTAATTACAAGAACATGAAAACAAGTTAAGCTCTCATGTCAGCGAAGTGTGATTTGAAAGCATTTTCCAGAAAGAACAAATAAATAAGTACCACACTTGTGATGCAATCATGCAGCCTATAAAATAGAAAGGGTGAGAAAGAAGACAAGAATTTGAAAAATGATGAAGTCGTTTTAACCAGTGATTCCTAACTACTGTCCAAGTGTTTCTTTGAGCCTAAAAGAGGCAGTTTATCATCATTTACCGAGCTTAGCATATGGACTTTAGCAAGATTTACGGCTTATTGAAAGGATTTACTTTTTTCAACACTTGGTATGCGCAAAAGAATTGCTGTTCCATCGATAAAATAAAGTGTGGAACAGGGAGCCAACAAATTTGCTGATTCACGAGAACATTCAATTTTTTGATTGACAAGGACCCTAAGAAGAAATGGTGAAATGAGGGGGGCTCCCTAAACCCTAAACCCTGAAATGGGAGGTAAAACCCTAGATTTTAGGATATGCTGATCAGAATTTTTTTTTTCCCTTCCCAATATAACTATCTATGCCTCTGTTAATTGGGATTTACAAGCTTTACTTACCCCCAGGGAAACAAGGAAAATCAAGAAATAACGAAGAGAAAGAAGCTTAGAAGCTCAAAGCTCAAGGTTTTTGAAACATTGCATTTTATTAAACTTACTCGAAGAATACATGGCGATGGCCACACCTCAACCAACATGCTATGGCATATGCACGCCCCACATTCTAGTTCAAAGACATCCGACTACCTTGGAGAGTCAACTGCTCTCAAGGTCTCTACAAACTGAATGGACTTTGACATTGAGCACACCATTTACTTTCAATTCTACCCCTTCATAGACAAAGGGAGGGCGAGTATACAATTAGTTACAGAGACATACTCATTGAAGGTCCTCGGTGGACACTACAACAACGGAGAACAGTGGGAGAGAAGGCATCACGTGGGAGAGAAAAAGCGAGGGCATTGCATGGGAGAGAATATAGGGTAAACCACCCCTTTATGCATGCACATCCATTCTTCCCCAAGAGGGCATCGTGTGGGAAAGAGAAAGAAGTCATAAGAGAGAGGGACGTGAAAAAGAGAGTGAATTAGGATTTGGTGAAGTTTTGATATGAGAGAAAGAGTGGTGGTGAGAAAGGATTGGACTAGCTTTAGGACTTAGTCCTCTTTCCTAACAAAACAATGATGATGCTCCATAATGATTGTCTCAATATCCCTCCACTGACATCCCTCTATCTATTCACTGATACTCCAATAGCATTATTGGGCACCAATATTGTTGCCCCATTATGCTCATTTATTGCACCCTATGCCAAGGGCCTGTAATAATTATCTCTCAAAACAACTCTAAACATAGTCTTCCCATGTCAATAAAAGAGTAGATCTGTGAAGTGAATGTTGTTCTCAATTTCCAAATGTGTTGAGTTTGTAAACACCTTCAGAGCTACTCAGCTTCCAAGAAGATTCATTGTCCTAGAACTTAAGTCAAGAGCATTTATGTCACAACATGTTGGTTGAAGTGTGACAATCTCCACATATTCTCGAGCAAGTTGAATAAAATGCATTCTTTCTAGGCACGCAAAAAGTAAGCTTCTAAACTTCTATGCCCTTCTTTATCTCCTAATTCACCTTCTGTCCGTAGGGGTGAGTAAAACCACTCAATCCCAATTAACAACTAGCTTCACACACACACACCTTGAAGTAGGAAGATAGCAAGATGTTGTCGCATAATGGTGTCTATGCCATGATAATTCTACATTTCACTACTCTTTTCATTTTAAATATGGTATCCCTAGTTTAAGAAGATATTGGTAATTGTTATGAGTGCAAAGGTAGTTCTTCCTGCAAATTATTCATGCTCAACCACCAAAGGCTCACATAGTGGGAATCAAACATTCTCCCAATCACGCAGTAATTCATAGATTTATTTATCCTTGTCATATCTGAATTCTGAATCTGTGTCTAAGCAAGCCTATGCAGTATAGGCACTTTCTCCAAAGCACAATAGCAAAATTGTTCTAGTTATGGCCTTTCAAGGCCTTGACCCGATCATCTTTATAACTCTTAGCTGCAGTTGGAGTGACCAAGAGCAACGTGACTCAACGATCTTGGCGCACTAGGATCAAGAGTCATGAACTCCGAATGTCATGAGGCCGGTGTGTGTGTAAGAGGCACTGAGAGGATTGAGTGTTACCTTCGTTAGGGTCAATTTTGATTTATGCCTCATGACTGTATGATGGCCAGCATATTATGTATGAGATTGGTTGTGATTGAATGGTGGTGATATGAGATCGAGTCATTTGTGTGACTTTAGCCTATATGAGAAGGTTAAGGCTTCGAGAGGACATCAGCCTAATTCCTTGACCTTGTGACCTTCTCAAGGCATGGGCATATATTGCAAACAAGAAGTCACTCTACCATCGGCGATCCACTAGGAAGGCTAAGCACATCTGCTAAGAGAAGACCCCCGTAGCCATTAGAGTGGATGCTTTCGGGACTGCACCTGTAATCCACTACAACCTGAGAATCCCGAGCCACATATTGGATGACCTTCGACAAGCCAAGCATGAGCTCCTGCCTGACCCTATGGGTCATAGATTTGTAGGATTATTATGAGAAAGTGGTTTGGATTCCGAGTCTAGACAAGTAGAGTGCTCTAATACCCAATTCATCTCCATATGATCCTAATTTCCCTCATTAATGGCTATATATAATGTTAAATTAAGTAAATATGACAAAACATGCTTTGGACGAAATTTGAGAATTTTTTTGGATTTTCTGGATCAAATACAATGGAATTTTGAAATTATTTTGGAGAAATGACCATCAAGGACACCCCAGGTTCCCACATGACACAAAATGGCCATTGGGTGCCACGTGGGGGGCTACCATGGCTCCACATCAATGCCACATGGGGATGACGTCAAAACCGCATGGGGACTGTTTCTGTCCTTTGTAAATTTGTAGTTTATGAGATTTATAAAGTAAATTTTTTTGTGAAATCAGAAATTGCATTTTGAGCACATGTTTAATGTGTTGCATTGGTGGTTGTGTGCACATGGGGAGATCTTATAGAAAGGATATAGGGTTAGATATTATGACCCTAAGCCCAGGTGGAACTATGCATATAACCACCTATCCTATGTAGTATCATTGATTGGGTGCACATGCACACTAAAGTGATTCAGAATCAGTGGGTACTTTCAAATTCAAATTGCTTCTAGAATATGTGTAAAATTACGTAAAGGGGACCCTCCTGCCTATGATTCTTCATTTTATTAAGTAGATTTAGCATGGGCATTTGTAGAAGCAAGTTGAATTTGATATGAATTTGAATTTGAGATTAATGATGGAAACTTTGGAGTGAATAAGGGTTTATTAGGAGGAATGGCGTTAAATGTCATCCACTCATCAAGATGGCATGATGAGTGATGAGTGACTATGATCAAGCTGTCTCTCATGCCATGGATGACTTATTTCAAAGGTCAAGATTGACTCACCTAGAATCATCCTACACTAAACCTATATATAGCCCCTTTATTACCAAGATTGAAGTATCATAGCCTCCTACTCCTTGTTTCATGAAAAACTGAGTTCTTCTTTATCCTTGAGCATGACCCTTTGATTTCTTGTCGATTGATTCGATTTTGAAGAGAAATTTGATGGAGCTGTTTTGACATTTAATTGATTGATTTCTCTGCAGCTCTTTGGATCCAAGTCAGTAAATTGATCCATCTTTTTGATGGTTTAATTTGGTGAAATTTTAAGGAAAAAATATGCCAAAATTTTCCCATGCCCATACTACTTGTTTACTCACCAAATTGAGAGTGATTTGAGCCCCTTTTCCTCCCATGATTTTTCCCACATTTGGATCTAAAATTATGGAGCCTCTCTTGTGTTGACGAAGGACATTGTATTTGATGTGTTTGATGTAATTCCAAAGTGATGTATAATTTGGCAATACAATTGGTATGGTGGCGCATTTTGTAGTAATTGAATATTGTCTATATTTATTCAATCACCATGGTGTATCATGTGTTTGGAGTTTGTCAAGGGGCCCAATAGAGTTGTATCCTTCCTTTTTAAGTGAATGAAAAGCCAAGTTTGGTGGCTGGAAATTATTTATTGCCATATTTTGATGTAAGATCCATGTACTTTTGAAGTGTATTGTAGTGAAAAGAGAAAAAAAATTAAGTATTTTCTCTTGGCTTAATTCACTATAATGGGGTCTTGCTGCATCTCTAAAATTTAAGATATCCCAACTTAACAAATAGAACTCAACATAAACCAAAAGGTACACTTTTAACAGAAACTGTCTCCCACAGCTAGGTACATAACAATGCATTGCCACTTAAAAAGGCATAATATCCCAATCTAGCTTCAAGGTATGCATCAAGCATTCCCATAACTTTATCCATGAAAGCACATCATTTTTTGTAATCTTGAAAGAGAGATAGTCGACAATTCAAACTGTGTGAAAGGATAATTTGACATGAAGCATGCTACTACAAGTCCAGAAAACAATAGTTCAAGAAAACCACAACTTTCTAATTCAAGATTTGTAAATGTAAACTATTCCAATAAATTGCATGAAATTTTAAGAAGATTATTCAAATGATATAGTTGATATCAGCTCCTTTTCATTAAACATGAGTAATTCATAGATGCAAAATAACACAAAATGTGTCATAAGATTGGTTTCTTCAATATATGCCAACAATAAGGATCCCTTTAGATGCACAAAATTTTAGGAATAACGCCTTTTTCTAAGGCCTTGGCTTGGCCATTCATGTCGAGCCTACTTTTTACAACCCCACTTATCAACAAAACACCACCGAAACACCCATAAGACTGAAAAAAATGTTTTCCCTCTAAATCCCAAAAAGAGACGCAAAATTTTTGCTCATGAAGGCAAGCATGGCTACTTCTATGATATGAATACTAGTGCATCCGAACGGGGCCTAAACATAATGATATAGAATGTCAAGAAGAATTACTTTATCACTGAATGCACATATTTTTTTTACCAACCTTGAAGAAAGAAGTTTGCGGCGAAAAAGTTGGCCACCTCCAGAAGAAAATGGGCGTCCACCAACAACACTGATCTTTATCTCCGGGAAGTCCAAACGGTCATAGCCAACGTGTGCCTCACCTAGGCTACATGAGATAAATGCCATGTCAGTGCCTCTTAAAAAGTCAGCCTTAGCTCTAGATTGAATTTCCCAAACTCAAAGAGACTCATCCATAGAAAACTCTTTGAACACAATTGAGCCTATAGATACAAATTGGTCAAATAATGCATAGCAAGGAGATGAGACTTCATTATATTATCTAAAAATCTGTTGAATATGCCAAATGGATGGAACATTATTTACCATGAGAACAGAATCCACTTGGTAAATACTTCATTTTGTTGTGGGCACCATTCATGAAATCAAGTTTCATCATCAAAAGACAGTCTACCTCTTGCAAAGCAAACACTGTTGTAAGAAAAGATTTTCATACAAATAATAACGTATACATAACTAAAAGCGACTTAATGCTGCTCATAAAAAAACTACAAATCGTTTACATTGGAAAGATCTCAATCAACAATGACTTTGTTAGTATCAATGTTCCAAAAAATGCTGGGCGGCACCTAGGCAGCCGGGGGGTCCTGATGCACAGCGCTTAAGAGGCTGCCAGGGCTAAAGCCCAGATTTCTGAGCAGCCCAAGTGGAAGAACAAGAGTGCGAGGTATCTGAAAGAACCGTTTTAGGTCCAAATTGCGTGTAAAAAAAGCATATTGAGGCATTTTTAACGCATTTTTTATGTTGAATCAATCCACACTCCAAAGACAAACCAAAATATTTGAGATTTCGATAATTAGTTGATAGCACATTAAGAAAATTAGGAAAATATAATCCAAGATTCAAATTCAATAGTAGACTACTACTAGACTAGACTGCCAGTACCAAGTACTAACACAGTCACAAGGAAAATATATTCTTTACTATAAAAGCATGACTTGATTTATGTTGTATGTGGCATCTCATAACGTGGTCCATGTCGGATGGAATGGAGTAATCATTTTCTTTTGTGCATCCAATAAGCGTGCAATGACAATTACTATTTCACCGCTTGGAAGGGGTGCACTCCATCTACAGAGCATTATATGTATATAACTCAAATGGATAAACCTCTCTTGCCCTCAAGCAAAAGGACACTACCGTGTAAGATCTCTCTCTCTCATACTAGCGTGTAAGAATTCTGATTTCTCTTTCCCAACCATGTTAATGGCCTAAATTAATTGTAAAAATAAGAAAAAAATATCTCAATATTTTGATTTATTCAACATGATGTAAAATTTATCCACAATTTATCGTTATTACATTTATACTAAAGTTTTTTGGTGGTTCCAAAATTGCCCGGATCTTCAAGATCCCAATTTTATTTACGGATT
Organism: Amborella trichopoda; assembly: GCF_000471905.2. The sequence goes on from NW_006499036.1 coordinate 144,547, forward strand.
TTCAGATCTTCAAGGGTAGTTGAGGCCTCTAATTTTTAGTGTTTTCCGTCATAAAATTTTTGGATTTTCAATATCCCAATTCAACAAAAATCGTGATCTAGCAGGAAAATGACATTTTTGGATGCTGAAAATTCAAAATTTAATTAAAAAGTAAACTTTGGATTTTTGAAATCTGAAAATTTTCAGAGATGCTAAAATGCAATTTTTGGATTTTGAAAATCCACAATTGATTTTGAAATTGTTGGGACACTAAATAGAATTTTTGGATTTTTTTAAATCTGAAATTTCAATTTTCAAATAAATTTTGTAGTTTCAAGATCCAAAATTGTTGGGAGGCCTTTTTGGATAAATATAACTGTTGGAATTTTTAAAAAAAAACCCATAAATGTAATTTTAAAATTAACTTCAGATTTTCAAAAATCTGAAATTGTTGAGACATTTTTTTTATTAAATAAAAATCGTTGGGAGGCTAATAGTTTTTGCAATTTTTTGAATTTTTAAAATCTAGATATTTAATTTTCAGATAAATTTTGGATTTTTGAATTGTTACATGATGCTAAATCATGAACAACAAGAAATGAGGGTTGACCACAACTAAAGGATTATAAATCATATTTTCTTGCTCATAAATAATTTTATTTAATTTATTTTTGAATTTGTAGGTACTTTTTTTTTCCTCTTTTCTTTTGTGTATTTTAATTTATTTTATTCCAATTATTGTTGTATTTATAAGTTAAAGAAGAACAATAACCAAAGATTTCTTTACTCTGTCTCAACAGGATCCTATTTTTACATTCTGTGAGGTTGGTGAAATTCTATGTATTTGTTTCTTTTCTTAAATTAAAGAATTCCTTTGAAACAATTCATCCACATGCTAATTAACAAAGTTTATAATGCCTTTTTCTTAAAAAAAAGATTAGTCTGATTCAATGGGTACTCTTTCAAGGTTTGTACGTCTTTTCTCATTGTAAAGTAAGCCATTTACATACACAACCGAAGTTTCATGGATTTCACTCTAAACTTGAATTTTCAAATTTTTTTCTGAAACATTTTGATAGTCAGTTCTTTATTTTTCAAGTGTTTCGTAGGGTTTTTGCATATGCTTTTTTTTTTTTGTAATTAGGATTTTCAAATTTTTCTCTGAATTTGAGGGCTTCACTTTTTTTTTCTTCTTTTTGTTTTTTAATATCTACACCCAACGATGTTAAACCCTTTGATTGTGCAATGATTTTAATTGCAATCACATATTTTATATGTCTATTCGATTCATAGTTATACTTTAAATCTTTTGTAATTATATGGATGTATAAAGTAAAGAATGAATTACTTGATTTGTTATAGAGGCTTTTTAAAATTCATATACTCAATGCCGATAATACCGGTTTACTAATGATCATCAATGAAAAATCATTTGTTATCAATGATTTTTGGTTACCAATTATGAGAATACTATAAGTAAATAAGTAATCATCATCCTAATAATGATAATAATATTAATTGTTAATGGCCCTATAATTAGTACTAGGAATATTATATTTTTATTATGTTTTATGAATTTGAATTTAGGAAATATGTTATTTTTTAGAAAATAAATTAATCCTTCTTTTCGAAATTTTAATTTTTAATTCATCAAGGTTTTTATTAATTTTTGGATATTGAAAATGTAAAATTAAGAGACAATTTATTCATAATAATAGCATAGTTCTTACTTTTAGATTTTTGAATAAAATTAACACAGTTCTTATTTTCTGATTTTTAATATTTGAAAATTAGAAATTAACATAGTCCTGATTTTTGGGAGGCATCCTGATTTTTGGGAGGCATGACATTTAAATTTTTACATATTCTTTTTGTAGTTTATGTTGTAATACCAGCATTTTGATATCTCATTTTGGGAAGCATAATATTATAATTTTTACATGCTTTTAGAGTTTTTTAGTTATTACACTTATTTATATGCCTCGTGCTTCTAAAAACATATACGGAGCATGTGCATTTCGCTAGTAATCATATAGCCACAAACTCACAAGTCACAATTCACAAATTATAAATTATAATCCAATTAATCCATACCCCATAGTCCAAAGCCCAACCCAAACACCATAAAGCACACTTCTTATTAACCCATACACATAATGATTACTATGTTATTACCATGATTACTATCCTAGTCCATATTATTACCATGATTACTATCCTAGTCCATATTATTACCATGATTACTATCCTAGTCCATATTCCATACTTCATACACATAAGAGGAGGAAAAAAAATGGAAAGAAATATAGACTTGAAGACTCAAAGGGTCTTCAATTATCATCAGAAAAATAAGGCCAGCTGCATCATATGCATCAGAGTCGAGCCCCTCATCATCAGAATCATTTCCCTTTTCAAGGGAGGAACTTACTAAAAATGCCCCTCGTTTCGCCCCTAGGTGGGCATAGTCCCTGGGGCGCCCATGTCACCTGCCTAGGCAAGCCCACATAGCCCTCCTATGCGCTAGCCTGGCCGTTGTTTAGAACATTGGTTAGTATTGAGTTTTATTGCTATGATTAAGGGCACTGTTCTGAGACTCGGCCAAGGCCACTCGGAATCGGCCGAGTATCTCAGCCTCGCCTTAAGGGCAAGGCGAGTTTCCACCGATTACAGTGTACACCAAATTTTTATAGTTTGTATAAATTATTATGTCCATTTTAAGTTGGCAGTTGCACAAAGGCTTTTTGGATGTGCATGATTTTTATAGTTTGTATAAATTAATATGTCCATTTTAAGTTGGCAGTTGCACAAAGGCTTTTTGGACAGTGCTCATGCACATCGCATGTCACAAAATGGGTTTGAATCCCCCCAATTTAATGTTGCCTTCATTTTTATTTTTATTTTTGACGTGTAATGGGTTCATGGGAATTGAACCCAAGATCCCTCATGAAAGTGGCGCCCAAAGGTGACTAGTCTATCCACTATGCCATTCAGCAATTAATGTTAAATGCACGAGGATTATATTATATATGTATTCTACCATTTTTTGTTTTTTTAAAAATAGGACTGAACTAAGGCGAGTTACTCAAACTCGCCCGAAAACCACTGATTAGGAGGTAAATCGTAAGCACTTGAAAGTAACTAACCAAACACAAGCTTGACTTGTTTAGGAATGAAAACTATGGCATAGTACTCGACTATTTGTCAAAGGTGACTTGAGTATTAATTGTTATTTCTTGGTGGATCCAAGTGGCAATGTACCAATTCAATGGAAAAACCATACCAGTTGTTGACCTTGACTACAAATGCGAGATGTTCTCATGCAAAATAAAGACACAAGGCAGGCCCATTTAGAGACCTAGTAGCAGCCGGGACATAGCCCATTAAAGAGCCGGTTGACCTGTAATCAGTTTCCCAAGTTAGGCCAACATGAAGGGAGCGATATATACTGCTTTTGAAAGGCATAACTTTTCACTTGAGTGACTGTTTGAGGTTATTCAAATTTCGAATTGAAGGTCTCTCTAAGATCTATGACTACTAAAATCTTGGTTGAAAGTCAGCTGAAAATTTAATTGACTTTTAGGATTAATTAAGAATGTTTGAGACTTGATTATATTTTAGTAAGCCGAATTTTTTTTTGTTTGGTCAGAAGTGTTCTTAAAGATGTGGAAAATTGTTTCATGCAGGCTGGACTGCAATTCTACATATGCGGTCCAGAAAGTGTAAGGCATCCATCTTTAAGATGGATGCGAATAGGTGTTCCATCTAAAAACAATGGAAACTAACGATCCAAATGTTTTCTTACTCGAATTATTATTTTTAATTTTAAAAATGTATTTATTTATTCTTATTCATGATCTCCATGTTAGAGATTTCATGTCTATCAAATTTAAGTCTTAAAATCCATCACAAAAATAGATTTATTAAGAAGCCCACATTTCTACATATGCAGGCTTGGCCGCATAGAAACCGGGTCCTAACGATGTTTCCTTTCTAATTTTAGGGCTAGTTTTCAAAAAATATAAAGGATCTAGTTTTCTAATAATCGAAATGATAGACTTAAGAAAGATTTAGGGATCACTTGACTTCCATTTAAAGCAAGATAAGAGATTCCTAATTTCCTACCTCTACAAAAGGAGATTTAGGCCAAAGCCCAATAATTGAAGAGATTGGGTTGAGGATCAAGTCTGCTTTTGTTTGATGGTGCTGGTTCCATACTAAGGTGTTGACACCTCTTTTGCATGACCATGAACCGTACATTCTGGTAGATGTTGACGCTATCACATTTTTAACTCTCCTAATGTGTACAAGGTGTTGCCTCATTGTACAAGTTCAAGTTTTTTTTTCTCCTTTGTCTTCCATCTCTCTCTCTCT
>NW_006499036.1:150807-178912 GCF_000471905.2 Amborella trichopoda
CTTCTCTCTCTCTCTCTCTCTCTCTCTCTCTCTCTCTCTCTCTCTCTCTCTCTCTCTCTCTCTCTCTCTCTCCACCCTACCAACAATTGAGCAAAATTCACCTCCATTATCCCAAAAGCTCTTTTAAACCCTAAGAAAACAGCCCCTAAATCATATAACCAACCTCAGATACACTCCTTTATTATTTCATCTTACGAGAATGCTAAATTTCAGAAACTTTAAACTCCCATCAAACCTTAAAATCACCAAACTCTTCCCCATAGACATCCTAAATACTGCCCCTGATGCAAATCAAGAGATGGATGGATTCAATATTTTTATTCTCAATTTTTAGGGGACTTAATTACTTCTTTATTTTTTCTATGGGTGTATTTTCTTTTTTTTTTATTAGGGTCAATTTCTATAAATAGGATTAGCTTTTTTTTTTTTTGGTTAGGGCAGTTTCATTTTCTTTTAGGAAGGATAAGTTGAGTTGGTATTTTTCTTTGTTTTGAATAAAGTTTTTCCTTATATTTTTTATAAGGATGTGGTTCATGTGATATGGAAGCCACTTATTAGGGATAAAGAGAACTCAACCTTCCTCAAGCATAAAACTCTTACTCTCCACTCGCGTCCAGAGCCTCGTGTTCCAGAGAGTAGATCTTGGGATTTCAACATCAAAGTTGATTTACATGATTTTGAAGAAGAACAATTTTGATTTTGGCGTAGGTGTATCAAAAATCAGTAAGTTGTACATTGTGATTCACCTCCACTTCGATGTATACTCAGATGAAGAACAAGATCTTGTTGGAGATCCAATCTGTGAAGATGATCAAGATTTTGTGGTCGAATTGATATTTAATAAATGAAAAGATGGACTCCAAGGAAAATCAATAAGTGAAGTTGGCTCAACCATTGAATCTAGTGCTCATCTCAAAGATGCACATGTGGTGTGTCCTAGGGTTGAGAGTAAGCAATTTCGGCAAGGTTAGGTGGTTGAACTGGCTCTATCGACATACAGCGACCTTTTCCTCAATGGCTTCTCAATTTCAATGCAAAATGATTGGGTTTTGATTTGCAATAACCCACAAGTCCCAAGATCGTGTTTCAATATTCGGATCCAAAATGTTGCACGATTTGCATAGAATTTATTTTAACTTATTTCAAAACTCGATGACGAGTTTTCTCCAACCAAGGAAGATAATGTAGATCAAGAGATGGATGGATTCAATATTTTTATTCTCAATTTTTAGGGGACTTAATTATTTCTTTTTTGTTTTTATGGGTACATTTTCAATTTTTTAGAAATAGTATTAGCATCGTTTTTTTTTTTTTTGTTAGGAAGATGAATTCCATTTTTTTAGGGAAGTTTCATTTTCTTTTAGGAAGGATAAGTTAGCATTTTTCTTTTCTTTCGAATAAATTGTTTCCTTATATTTTGATAAGGATGTGGTTCATGTGATATGGAAGCCACCTATTAGGATTAATGTGGAACTGGTGGACTTCATTTTTTGTATGGAGTTTTAGAAAGCAAGTTGTAAGTGTATAAAAAGGAAGCAACATCAATTGTAAAAAGGAGAGGAGAGGGTTATGTTTTGGTGAATGGAAAAGAAATATTGATGTAGAAACTTTCTCTTGTGTTTTCTCTTTGATTTCTCGTGTGGTGCACAGTAAGAAACCTCAACTCTCCGCGATCGTACCTTCTTCTTACTCTTCTCAGCTATTTGTTTCTCTCTCTAAAATGTGGTTGTATTTGTCGGTTGTTGGCTACCAACGAATTTTCAGTGCGTCCACCCCCTTTAGACCTCCTATCATCCACACCCTCAATACATCTAAAATCCTATGTCCTAAACTTTATAGGAAACCTAAACCCTTTTAAAACTCCCAAATCCAAACCTAAATAGAACTTCAAAACTACCTGAATCCTCTCTTTCCTACCACTTGCATAATACACTCGTGTAGGAGCCAAGCCCGTTGATCCTACATTAGGGAAATACCTAAATTTAGGCTTACTAAGTAGAACCATTCATGCATATTTGAATCACCCTAGGGTAAAATTAGAGGTAGACGAGGTCAGAAATTCACAGATGGGCCTCTGCGTTCCCAGATCAAAGAATCCATAAAGAGGAGATTCCGTGTTGCTTCATATCCAACAAGAACCAGTCACATGACCTATTAATTCATATAATTAGGAAGAATAAGGGTCATGTCCATCAATGTTTTGACTACTTGTTTCTTCTCCGTTTGAAAACTATCATTTTGATAGCGATGTATAATTTCTGCTTCATAAAACATGTTTCCCATTCTTAAAGTATGAGAAGTGAGGAATTTGTTAAAAATCATAATATCCTTGCATTCAATGAGAACTGAAACTGACATAAGGACCTTGATACTAGTTTATGAGAAAACAAATGAGAACGCAGTAGGAATGCACATGGAAAACATGACAATACAAGAATTGTTCGGATATCAAGAAACCAAATGGGAAACATGTCGGAACTTGGGAGAACAGTTAGAAAACTAGGGGAAGTGATGTGAGAAAAAAAATTACGGATACAATGTCAAGAGACAAAGTGAAGGGAAAAAAAACATGAGCTGAACCAAAAGAATAGATATCCCCACAAATTTGGCAACTGGTTTGCTATATGTTCGAAAAAACACACATCTGAGGAAATATCTTTCCCATAAATGACCATGTTTCCATTCAGCTAATATTTTCACCAATTCCCATGTAACTAGCAAGAAATACTTAAACCCATCAAAAAGCATGGTTTGGAGAAACTCACCTCTCCAGCTGAGCCCTCACACCGTCCAACCTCCTGCAAAATACAAAACAAAATGAAATCAGGCTGAAGCAACCTAAATCTGAGAGACCAAAAAAAGGTTTTCAACCAAAGCACCTGCTGGACAAAAAAATGCAGCAAAAGGAATGGATATGGCCTACAGGGATACAAGGTAAATAGAAGCTCACGTTTCTGAAAACTTTTGAGTATACCAAGCATCATGGTTCCCCAGAATTGCTGCTTTGGGGGCTTTAAGTTCTGCTATGCTTTTAACAAGTTCAACATTTTCATTACCAAAGTCGCCTGAAAAAGAAACACAAATTAAATGACTGAGATCCTTATATTAGTGGAGCTCATTCACCCAATAATATATTAGTGGAGCTCTGGAAATTATGGAAAGCATCCAGCGAGCACCAATCCATGCAAACTTTTGGAAATTGGGAACACCCAAACCACATAATAGCTCCGTCAAAAGCATCAAGGGCGGAATTGGATGGCAAAGGGAAAACACATGCCTGTAAGTAGTATCAAATCAGCCTGCAGTTCCATATAAATAATAAGTAATCAGACTTAACATACAGAAAGCATTAATTACAATAATTGTAAAAGCAAGAAATACCACCTTTCTAAATACTGCCATATGGAAGAAATCAAAATAGATTTTTCAAATTCTTAGTAACTTATTTTTATTACAATGGTAAAAGTGACAAAAGTCAACCACAATCGATGCTTAGTTTACTAGACACCTGAAAAGAGGAAGTGGATTTTAAGGGAAGCAACAAATATAGAATGGACAGGGCCACAAGATGGCCAAATATCATTATAAAAATTCATAAATGTATTTTTCTTTTTCAGATTATTTTCCTGGAGTGGGGGAAGGAGGGGTTGGGGGAGTAGCTGTACACAGAAGCTGGACTATATTTTAAAGAAACAAACTGTCTCCATACAAACAGATATTGTTCTCAAGCATGGAACTAAAGAAAATATTTAACCATTAGGAACGCTGTTAAACAATTGGAGACAATATACTTTCAAAAACATCTTGCATAGCGGAAACTTTAAGAACAAATAACACATCATGTGTGATTTATAGTACAAAAATTATGTCCTGAAGGATGGCACATTTAAGCATGGACATTCGCCCATGTTCTATTCCCTCAATTGGTGCATATGCAGTACACCCATATTCTAATTCCAGTCTCTTGATGAATTATAATTTTCACTCTCGAGCTTGCCATGGCATCAAAGAAAACAAAAACATTTTTCATCATCCAGATTTTACTTAAATCATCCTCAAAAGTATTCCTATGTCGCACGAATATCATAAATCAAAGCTCCAAACCATCCCTGGTCAGGGTGTTAACAATGACGTTTTCCTCTAAATCTTCAAATTTAACCTGCCTGACATTGCCAGACATGTCCCAAATGATGCTACACAGTTGGGTCCTTTATTTTTTCCAGAGATCCTCTCCTAATGCTCAATCTTGAGCATTCTTTTGAAAATTCAATGCCTTTTTTACCACCTCTTTTTTTGGCCAATATTTCAGTAACAGTACTACAATCTTATCATAAATCAAAGCTCCAAACCATCCTTGGTCAGGTTCTTAATAATGACGTTTTCCTCTAAACCTTCAAATTTAACCTGCCTGACGTTGTCAGACATGTCCCAAATGATGCTACACAGTTGGGTCCGTTATTTTTTCCGCATTCTTTTGAAAATTCTCAATGCCTTTTTTACCACCTCTTTTTTGGCCAATATTTCAGTAACAGTACTACAATCTTATCGACTATCATATGAAACAATAAAAGCATATGATCCATAAACATTGTTATTTATGCAACGGCAGCCTAAAATATGTGTGTGTTGCAAATCACAACTCCCATGACTACGAACCAACACACAATGGAAACACATGCCCAACAACCACACCATCCACTATGGTAAGTTCATGTCTGTGAAAGCCGCTTCATAAACCAAAGCATCAAAAGGTTCAAACAAGGTACATCCCTATTGTGTCATAACATTTTTTCTTTTAATTTTCCAATCGTCTAGGTCCCAATACAATTTCCTTTCCCTCTTTAAGGAATCCTTCTTTCTTCTCCTTGTGTAGGAGTGGCCTTTTGCCTTTATCCATCGGTAGTCTAGCTAAGGAAGTCTGCAAGACTTAATCGAGAGGAGTTTGTTCTGTTTGACTTTAAACCGTTCATATCCATGATTTTAATCGAGAGGACCTTTTGCCTAATTCCGTTTGAATAATGTTTCAAAATTAATAAAGGCAAAACCTTAGCAGTACTACCGATGTGTTACTTAAATTTTATTTTGTTAAATTTTCATGATTTGACAAAACAAGAAAATTTAATCATTGACTTAATCGATAAAATTAATAATCCATAGGCTAAAAAGGAAGCCTTAATCCAATACATGAACATGGCCAAAAATCCATCCAGCCTACTACACCCAAGACTTCTCTTATGCCAAAAAAAGAGGAATATAGCTTTCAAGATATTCTTAGAAGAATTCAGAATAAAACTCAGTACCCGAATTGTAACATGAACTAAATGAAGCTCACAATGAGCTAATAACTCTTAAAAGGAGAGCTCAAGTCCTAGAAATAGCTACTACTTCCTAGGAAAGAAAAGAGGAATTAAATACTGAAGAAGAATTTAATGACTTAATAAATGAATATCCTCATAAACTCATACCACCGAGGTAAAAGACACTCTCCCAAAAGCTTTGGAAGGAGAATCTCAGTGTAACACTTTAGAAAAGCCTCTACTCCAAAACCTCAAATACATTAATCTTTTAGATAAGGTTGTAATACAATAGTGGTTTACTATTAAATCACTTGAATTTTTAGGTGAATATTCTTCTCATCAAGCTGCACCTAATAAAAATATAAAAAAAATAATCGGCAATATAAAAAATGACCAAAATACCCCCAAAAATTTATGGGGGTATTTTGGTCTTTTTTCATGTAAAATAATTTTTTAATATTTTTCGAATATTCACCTATTTTTAATCAACACACTTCTAAAATTTCAAGTGATTTGGATTTGTAGAAAAAAAATTAAAATTCAAACACTATCGGGCATCCGTGATCGTTAGATCGGCCAAGATTCAATCTGGGCCATTGGACTCATTTTTTCTTGTGAGCCCATTGGCTCACAGAAGCCTTTTCCATTAATTAAATGATCATTAGTTAACCAATTGTCCAAAATCACCAGCCACGAGAAAGCTTGGATCTTTGGTGGTGGTCCTGGGATGGTCCAAAAAAGAGCTAACGATGTTTCCTTAGGGGTTTTGATGATTTGGTACGCTGACCTCACTGAGAACTAACCTTTGCTACCTGACCGCCATATTAGCTTATCATTACTTTCAGATTGGAAGGAGACCAGATTCAAGTCCTGTAGCATCTTGATTACGACTAGAGTCTTATCAACTTTTAATGCATGCATGATACCTGTAATACCTGGAGTCCAGTGGGTCTCATGGACTGTAGCACTCACTGTATCAGAAACTGCGATATTTGGACTAGTAGCTAAAGCAAACAAGTCAGTGTATTGTTCACACAGAGTATGGTATCCAATCCACCAATCCAACCAAAACCTTGTGTGCCTGCCATTCATCACCTGCATTCTCATATACTCCTCAAATATCGATCTCCCGCTGCTTATACCATTCCACGCCCCATCGTAGCTACCTTTTCTATGATACACCACCAACCATCCAAGTTGTCCAATTCCATGCTTGCTATCACCTGCAGCCATAACTGACCAGACTGTCCTAAAATCTCCACCCCCGCTTGGATAGCAAACCCGTATTTGTTTCCCTGCTTTTGTGGATACCCAGCCCTCTATTACACTTAGGCTTACATACCATGTCCCAACTGTTGTGAATGTTAAAGTTAATACTCTTTTCTCTCGTATTTAAGACCCTACTGACTTTATGTCTATTTTCCCTCACAAAAGGTATCGTTATATACATATTAAAGTTAATAATATGTCTTAATAGAATCCTTAACTTCCTTATTTTTCCTCTTCTTTTCTTATGTATATTTTATGGCCAACTCAAAAAATGAAATTTATCTCTATTACTTAATCCAAACACCCAAATAAGGTCATGTATCATCTTTCAGTAATATTAACAACAGATGAGGAGATGGAATAGTGGTCCACATAATAGACATCCGCATTAGATAGAGCGAACTTAATCAACGTCAATCTGGGTTGTAGTGACCAAAATCTAAACTTCGATGCTGCTAGTTTTCTATGAAAAAAGTTTTTCCACAACACCCCAGCCCCCACCCCCCAAAAAAAATAATAATAATTCCTTTCCCCCCCAAAAGCACACACACACACAAAAAGCTTTCATAGGTTTGCCAACACATTGACAAACAATGGTATTTGTTTGGCAACTTATTCTCCATATCCTACAATCTTGCTAAATCCTATGATTCTTCTTGAGGTAAAAATATCCCCATCAATTTAGTTTTGGACATTGTCACTGTTACCCCAAAGCCACCTCAAAATATCTTAAGGACAACCATAGGCTGTTCATTTGTTCCTTGTTCGCATTCCAAAATACAAACATATCATTTTCATAATGCAAGTAGGAAACCATTGGGCCTGTAGGGGTTACCCCAAATCCACCTCAAACTATCTTAAAGACAACCATAGGCTGTTCATTTGTTCCTTGTTCGCATTCCAAAATACAAACATATCATTTTAATATTGCAAATAGGAAACCATTGGGCCTGTCGGGGAGGTCTTGAATCCAGTTAGGAGTCCGGCAGCATAGACTCCAACTAGCAATTGACTAGAAGCTCCATCCACAACAGAGAACAAGAAAGGGAAGAGAGGGTCTCCTTATCTCAGTCCTCTTGAACTCAGGATAATCCCTTTGGGGACTCCATTGACAAGCATTGGAAAATGTGACATGGACAAACAGCCTGAAATCCACTTTCTCCATTTTAACTCCATGAGCTTCAACTTGACATCAAGAATTGCCCAATCCACACGATCATAAGCTTTCTTAAATCAACTTTGCATATTCTTCTTGGGATTTGATCTATGCATCTAGAGTGCACGGCACTCATGTGCTACCATGTCACAATCAAGTATCAGTCACCCTGCCAAATGCAGCCCGTGGTTGTGAGATTGCTAGAGGTGACACTTCTCATAGGCAACGAGTATGGACTTCATATCTGACAAATACATCCAAGTGAGCTAATGGGTCTTAGGTCTTTAATATCTTCTGCCTCCTCTTTTTTTTGGAGATTAGTATTAAAGATGAGTTTATAGCAACATTAACTTTGCCCTTGAGATAAAACTCTTGAAACATGTCATATTTACCATGTCCAGAACACTTGCAACAAAGCCAAGGAAAACTCATCTGGACTTGGTGCTTGGTCTTTCTTAAATTGAATGCCACCTGCTCGGATCTCATCTTCCTCGCAGGGTCTCTCAACCTGTAACACGCTCCCTGAGATAAATATTTCAAGGGAAGGTTCTCAAGTAACAATTTTGGTCTTCCTTCTGCCTGAAATAATTTGCAGAAGTGCTGTACAAATGCTGATTCCACTTCCTCCATACCTTAGAAACTCTTCCCTCCAATTGGGAAGCCCTAGATTAAGCTACTACTCCTGTAATTTGGAATTGCACAGAAAATTTGCATTGTGGTCCCCCTCTTTCAACCATTTGAATTTTGACCTTTCATGCCAATAGACTTCCTCAAGCAGCTCAAGCAATGTTGTATAGAAGATCTTGCCTCCTATGTCTGCCTCCTCTCATTTGCAAGCTCCTCTCTTCTTCCAGGTAATCAATCTTCTGGATGTTTTCGATTAGTGTTATTGATCTTAGACTAGAGCTTTCCAAAGCAATCTTCTCCCTCTCTTCTTCTAGGGTGTATTCAGAAAGGTTTAAGTATAAATAGATTGTGCAATTGTTTCACCACCTTCTCATCTAATTTCATATTGTATGCAATTACATGATCACTAAATAAATTTCACTTCTTGGGGAATAATCAACCATGGACATGTTTCCTTGATTCCATCCTTATTTTTCACCACAAAGTCTCTTGCTTGTATGCCTTCACTCCTTGTCTTATGTTGAGCTTGAATGGGATGTCTAAGATATGCAAACTCAATATATTTTCCTCACAATGCCAAAATCCCTTCTAAGATATGTAAACTCGATATATTCCTCAAAATGCCAAAATCCATTCTCTGTATATTAAGGAATTTGTATATCTATGTCAGGACAAATGAGGAGTTAATAACATACATAACATCAGGGATCTTCATTCAAAAGTTCCTTAGCCTTCTGTAAAGTAGATTTTTCTTTTTTATTTATCTATTTGTCATAGTCTCTATTTCCTCATTCTTTTCTGCCACTCGATTTCGTTTTATCAATAATGTGCCTCTCCTTTTTATGTTCAAACACAGGCCTACGATGACAAGGAAAGTCACAATTATCTATTAGTGTAAGAATATTTAGTCATAATATTGTACAGTGAGAGTCGATAATTCTCTCCAAATGAACAGAGGAAGAGAACACGTATATCAAGATGACCACAGTGCTTGGCTATAGATAACCAATGTGGTTTTTTGTCAATGGTCCTTGTTAATAAGTTAGACGAGTTATCTTTCAAACTACCTAAGTTGAAGGCTTTCAGGGGGATATAGAGCGAGAGAGGAGAGAGAGACAAAATGCAGGAGAATTACAACAAGGAAAAAGAAATAAGGGTTGGAAATGAAGTAGATTCAGGAGATTATGGTGACTAGTAAGGTAGCATGGGAAGGTGGGAAGAGATGCAGGTTTGAATATAGATTGAGAAGTAGCCTCAAACCTTCTATTAACCAAATATCATCCATAGATTCCACAAGATATGTACAGAAAATCAGAGAATGACTAGGTCCGAAAACTCACCCTCCTGGCCAGCTAGGAGGCCAGGAGCCATTAATGCACCAAATGAGGGCTAGGTAGGTGGCCTAGGCATGAGGTGCCTAGGCACTTGCGGCTGCCCGAGCTCCTAGGTGGCACCTTGATGCAAGAATATACAGAAAAGAGGCCAAAAACAGTTCAATAACCATCGAAACAGGCTACATTTAAGTGGATTTGGCTTTCCTTGCAAAAACAAGTGACCCCAAAACCCTACATAGGACTTGCTGGTACTATTCACAATATGTTTTTACTGTTCATACCCAAAAGTATTAGAAGCCCTAACACCCCAGGTCCTTTTATTACACTATAATAAAAAAGACCAAAACTACCCCCACTTAAGTTACAACATTATAAAAATTCCCTATAATTCACTTAAAATAAAATTCATAGTGACGCTTTTACCGCTAATAAAACAAGTAATGCTATAACTATTCTAACCATTTTCCTAAACATCTCCTAAAATCCTAAAAAATATAAAAATCCTAAAATCCCTAGAAAAACTTAAAACCCCTAGAAAATTTAAAAAATACATCCTTAAAATTTACTAAGAGAATTTCAAAAAAAAAAAACATATCTTGTCTTGCATCATTCTCCCCTGGTTGGAGAAAACTCATGCTTGAGTTTTGAAATAAACTAAGATGAATTTTGCATTAGTCCTGCAACCTCCTTCAACCAGAATACTGAAAACACGGTCCTGGGACTTGTGAGTTGTTGGACCACTCAAAATACAATGGTTGTGCATTGAAACTGAGTCTTTGCAAATCAGTTGATATATCCACAAACACTTTTGAGAATCCCTCGAGAAAAGGGTCATTATATGTCGATGAAACAACCGTGATATGTACACTTGGTTCAATCACATTAACCAGCTGATATTGCATAAATATAGCCCTTAAACCTGCTCAAATTGTCTTTGTTTAGCCCTAAAACATATCAAGGGAGCATCTTTGAGATGATCATCTCCAACCCCTAGTTCACTAACCAAATCAGCAACTTCCTCTTCCAAAACATTTTCATCTTCATCTCAACCATTGACACCTTCCTTGTTTTCATGGGGTTCTTGATAAAAAATTAGATCACTACCTTCTTCATCTGAACACTCATCAAATACTCGTTGAGAGTCCCAATCAATACCTTGCTGATTTTGGAAACAAATTGATGAAAAATTCTTCAGGTTTAACTAGTCTGCCTCGTCTACTACTCAGGGTGCAATCATGCTGCACCGGATCACCAATGCCTCCCCATGATCTATAGGTCACTTCCAGATCCTCTTCATCGATCCGCTCATTGTAGATGGGATCACCTTCAAAAAAATGCTTACTTTCCTCATCATAAAACTCCTCAGAAAGGTTAAATAACTTGCGATCTGGTCACTATGATGAGAAATGTCCAATCCTCCTACACTTGTAGCAATTGATGCCGCTACCAGAACCCCATTGGGTCGCCCCACTCCTGAAAAAGCCCCTTTTTATCCAAGGCACCTTGCTGGTTGGCTGTTCTGCAGTGCAAGAGTCGAACCAGCACCAGTCACACCGCCTTTTCTTCCAAAATCACCACCATGGACTGCTGCCCTATTTCCCCCATCACTCGTACTTGCACCCCATTTGTTTGAGGATCATTTTTGCTGAGTTTCAACCCTCTTTGCAAGGTTATAGACCTCATCAAGGGTCCAATGCCACTACCAAATTACCACTTCTTGGATTGATTGGCGCAGTCCATTCACATACCTAGCCATGGACTACTCCTACCGCACAATCACATCACTACGGGCAGTCAAAAGGTGAAACTCATCTGTGTATTCATCCACCGACCTATCTCCTTGCGCAACACATGCATCTTTTGGTATAAAGACTGCAAATAATTTTCAGGTAGATACTTTTCCTTTAATTACTTTTCCATCTTCTCCCAAGTGTTACTTTTGGGTTTTCCCATTCTCTCGTCTTGCTGCTCTCAGTTGTAAACACCATACCGAAGCACCTTTCTTCAATGTAATCACAATAATCTTTAATTTTTTATTCTCTGGCACATCCTAGTAATCAAAGATCCTCTCTATTGTATTTAACCAGTCTGTAAAGTCGTTGGGCTGCGACTTTCCTTCAAAATCAGGAATATCTACATTTGAATCTATGGAGTTTGACTGTCGTCCATACCTCTGATCATATTCCTCTTCACTCGACTCATCCCACGGAGCACAATAATAGTGAGAACTTCACCTCGCCCACTATCGCTGCCTGCAAGCCGCCTTGTAAGTTCTTGAACTTGTTGTCTCAAATACTCTATCTCCTGATCCTGCTCATCACAAGGTGGATCCATATGAATACCTTTGCCTCAATCTCTTCTAACTGCTATAAGTTCACTGAATTCACAAACCCTAGGAAGAGAACCAACAAAACCTAGCTGAAATCAGCAAGTTCTAGGCTGTTTGGCGAAACTTGGACGAAGAGCAGAAATCCCTATACTTGTAGTAGATTCCTAGCTTTGTTGATATCGAAAACCTTGGCTCTAATACCAATTTTCTGAAGGAAAATAGCGAAAAAAAAGCAAAAACAGTTCAATAATCATCAAAACAAACAAGATCTGAGTGGATCTGGCTTTTCTTGCATAAAAAAGTGACCTCAAAACCCTAAATAGGGCTTGCTAGCACCATTCACAATCTGTTTTTATTGTTCACGTCCCAAAAGTGTTAAACCCTAACACCCCATGTCGTTTTATTACATAATGATAAAAAAACCAAAACTACCCCGACTTAAGTTAAAATATTATAAGAATACCCCATAAGTCCTTTCACTTGAAATAAAATTCATAGTGACACTTTTACCCTTAATAAAACAAGTAACTCAAACCTTTTTTTCTTTTTATATATATTGTCAACATTGTATAGATGAAATAGGAGTTACAAAAAGTTCCCAAAGTGAAAAACAACAAAAAGGTCACCGAGGAGGGTGACTAAAGGAAAGAAAAATGAGAAACTCCTAGGAAACTAGAGGGGGGAAAGCAACACACAGAACCCAAAAAACGACCACGACCAAATACAATTAATAAATGCGATATATCCGAGGCACCTCCAAGTTTGGCAAGATCATCGGCGACTTGGTTGGCCTCCCTCCATATATGAGTCCATGAGACTTTTGTATGCCTTCAGAGATCATAAAGATTATCAAAGATATGTCATAGTCTCCACGGTGGTTGTGTGGTGGAACAGGCCCAAGAGATGATACTTTGGGAGTCCCCTTCTACTAAGAGTGAGGAGCCCCAAGAGCTGTCGAAGCATCTAAGACCTTTGAGGAGGACACAGGATCCTACCTCAGTCGAGTCGGCAATCCCAATAGGCAAGTAGTAGGAAAGGAGGGAGAGACCCTCGAAATTTCTAAAAATTACTCCAATTCCTGTCGAACAAGGTTTCCCAAGGAAGAACCGTCAAAGTTGAGCTTAATGCTGCCCCTCTCAAGAGGCCTTCAAAAAGCCGAGCGTGGCACCTTCCTCGGTATTGAACTGAGGATGTTGTCCTAATTCACTTGGAAGACAAAGGCGGGAAAGAATTTGAAGTAGTTGTGGTTTGTGGCCCAAAAAATTATTGAGGCCCTTATGGTGTCCCTAATCTTATGTGTAGGTGCAAATTGACCCCTGGAAGATTCTATTATTGCGTTCCTTCCATATCGTCTAGAGGGTTGTAGCTACGGTGGCTTTCCAAAGTAAGGAACCAGATAGGGGCCATGGGAGGAATATCGAAAGATTGTAAAGTTTGAAAAGAGGTTAGAATAGTCCCTCCTCTAAACATCTCCTAAAATTCTAAAAGATATAAAAAATCCTATGATCCCTAGAAGAACTTAAAACCCCTATAAATTAACCCCCAAAAAATTCCAAAACTACATCCTTAAAATTTACTGAGAAAAATTCAAAAATAAGACAAATCTTGTTTTGCTTCACGCTTCAAGCCATTGGCCAATGGGCAAAAAAAGGCCCTCTACCAAAGGCATTCAAGTACTTCTCTACCCTCTTTAAAGGGGAAAGGGTTGGGGAGCATTGCAATCCCCCAAAACCAATTTGCCCCTCTTTAGCAAGACAAAAACTACTTAAAAAAAAGAGATTCTAGATTGTTTCCAAGATTGAAATTTTTTTCGAACTTTTCCAAGACTTGTATTTTTTTCCAAGATTGAAAATGTTTTCCAAGATTTTTTCCAGTTTGCCTCTCTTGAAAGGTTAGTGGATTTAAATCTTTTGTTTAGGGTATGTTGATTTATATGAATTTTTTTTTTTTTTTGCTTATTTGTTTTTTGGTCTCATAACTGATTCCAAGTTTATGCTTGAATTTGTGCTTCCTATTCATGTGCGGGTTTGGGTTTGCGACCAATGGCATTTTGTTAAGATCTGGTAACCTAATCTTAATGAAATTTCACAGAACTTAATCGAAATGGTAACCTAATCTTAATGCATTTTATTGGTTGGTCATTTGGTCTTATATTTGTCTCTTGATTGAAAAGGACAAATTATGTGATTTTCTTTTCTCATTTTGTTTTTGCTCCATTGTTCTTGTACATTTTCTCTTGTTTATTGGTGTTGATGAATTAATAATGTCAAATGCTGATTTTGGGAAATGGCCATCTATTGATCGTTTTAGTTCTTTTTTTTTTTGTCAAAAAAAAAAAAAAATTGTGTATCAAGGACATTAGATAAGGTTTCCAAGAACAATTTGTGGGGTATGACTTCCAACCAAACCCCTAGAGCCCAACTTCAATGGACGGGCCGCCTAAGGAATTAGGCACCAACCCAGTTGCCTAGGTGGCCTGGGACCCTGGCCGCCTAGGTGGCGAGTCTGGATTTTTGAACATTGAGAATGAATTAATTTATAAAGTGATATACCCATAAAGAATACAACAAAGACGTAATGAACTCATTGTGCATAAACTAAACAAGAATTGCCAATATTTATACCTCCAAAGAATGACAAAACAAGCCAAAAGTATACATTATAAACTGAATATAACATAGAAATCTCATAACTCTCTCAAAGGCTTCCTACCTGGAAGCTAGAAACAACGTCAACAAATAGTTAGCGACAATAAAAATGAAGAGCGACTTGTAACATCTTAACATCAATCTGATATTCCATGTTTTATCTATGATTTTCAATCTGAGGACCGAAATGACAATTATCGAAGAAATTTTGAAGCAATTCCATCAATCAAAAGAACCAATAAACAAATTGAATATGCATAGAAGATGATGAAAACTGAGCAATTTCAAGTGACTCATTCATAGCGATAACCAAAACCAAACATGATGCAACAATTGATTATTCCATATACTTGCAGAGGCTATGAACATACCTGCAAGAAACCAATGGCTTTTCCATCTTCTCGCAAGTCCCAAAATTCATGCTTCAACATAAAAAGTAAAATAAATAAATAAAGCGAATTTCCAAGGAATGAATAGTTCACATCTGTCATTGGCCAGTTTTCAAAAGAATGCAAAGAGAAGGAAATAAGACTAAAAGGAAATTAGGTCCAAGGCATTCCTACATACAATGGCACATGACTAGTCCCAAACACTAGCCAGTGGAGCAAGAAGCAACCCATCTCACCAGTGTTTGATTACTCCAGCTAGCCAACTCAGACTCACCCGAGTTATTGGGACTCAGGCCTGGGCTGAGTACCCGGCCCGAGTCGATCTTTCCAACACTGCATCTCACAAACAAGCATACCACTGAACAAAACAAGCCTAACTAAATAAACAAGTTGATATCTAATAAATTTGTAATTCTGGCAACTTGAAGAAAATGAAAATAGAAAATGTTGTTAATCGCACTCGATAATTAAAAAAGATCCCCACATATCATCTCAATCAAGATTCCCATGAATACCTCATATTTCCCTTTCATCATATCCAATATACACTTGGCCACATCCAAAACAATAAAGATTGAGAAATGTTAGCATAGCAAGTTTCCTTCACAACTTGTTACATTAATAGGAGAGAGAGTTTGTGATTTCACGGAGAGATAACAGCCCTCAATAATGCAGCAATTAGAATGACTGACAATTAAATTACGAAATACCAAAAATTAAAGGATTATCAAAACCAAAAACATTATTTCAGAAACACGACCAATGAAAAAGAAAAAGGCATCGATTTTGTGAAACATTTACATTATTTTCCCCCACATACGAAAATTAGACTTGTTAGTTATAGAAAATAAATATGCATGTCAAGTCTCAATGAACACAGAGAGAGAGAGAGAGAGAGAAATTGTAACTTACAGCATCTCCTACCACTGCTATACGAACAGGGCGCAGGCGAGGAGGAGGGGGAGGGGGAGGGGGAGGGGGAGGGCGAGGGCGAGGGCGAGGGCGAGGGCGAGGGGGAGTCATGGGGTTGGCAGCAGAAGAGGAAGATGAGGTGCCAAAGAAGAAGCACGTTGAAAAGTTTGAAGCTCGCATCCGCTTAAAAAACTCACACTCCGCCTTGTTGTTGATACAACTGCCGTTGATTAATATATATGACCGCCTATGCTATGGCCTCTGTACAGCTTTACTCCATAGACTATTATTTTTAAATAAAAAATTTGAATTTTGGGTTCTTCAAGTTGAATCCTCTGGAAATTATATGAGCATGTATTGGGATGCCTTTTTTTAGGCATTTTAAATTTTATTTTATTTTTTTTGCAGTTGGTTGATGGGTTCTAGCTATCATTATCATCGTAGTTTTTTTCTAATTAATTAGAGTTGGCTACACGAATCTTGATCTGTCATTCGACTATTTTAATGGTCATACCCTCAGGTCATAAATCCTTGTATCTTTTCAAACTACTGCAAACCACGTCATTTTGGACCTACCTTTTGAGATTTTAAGTCCTTCCACTTGAATTAATTCAATGCCACACATGGCCAGCCCACTTAAATCTACTCTTTCACTTATCGTCTATTAGTGCCACGCATAAATTCTTCAGATTCATTTCAAATTTTATCCCTTCTTGTCTTGCTACTCATCAATCTCTACATCCTCATCTAAGCTACACTCATTCTATGAGTATTGTTTCTGTCTGGCCAACATTCCGCCCCATAGAGTAAAGCTGGTACGATAATTGTCTTATAGAACTTGCCTTTCAACTTCATTGGTATGCGGCGATCATATAAAATTTTAATTGTACATCTCTACTTCGTCCACTTAGCTCTAACTCTATGTACAATATCTTCTTCAATCTCTCTATTTTCTTGGATTCTAGATATCACATCTCCAAATTTTGAGATCCAACAGATGTTATTAGTCTAAATTTTGTCAAGGAGAGAGGATATATACCTCTCGAGGAAAATATTTTGGTAATATAGATATAAACTCCTCCTCGTTGAGGTGCAGAGTTACCATTTCATATATCCTACGGCAGCATATAATCTTTTTTGGAAATATTATATACTCTTTGTGTCGGGCTCAAGCTCAACCCGTTCCCCTAACATATTTGTGCCATCGTGCTTCTATGGAGCAATGTTATTTATTTACTCTCCCGGATAAAACACCCAAGAGTAATTTTAGTACACCAACATCTCGGGATGCAACCTCTTCAACACACAAACAATCATTAGAAAAATAAAAATTAAATTAAATTGCACTCTTTATATTCTGGAAAAGAATACAAGATTATATAATATGATATTTATTTTTAGTACAAGGAGGTCACAATTATTTTTAGCCATTGGATGTGAAATCTAATAAATGAAAGTGTGTCACAACCAGTGATTTAAAAAACGGATCAGTGACCAAGATCTGGCATCACAAAAACTAATCTAGATCGGTGAGTCAGCTATCCGAATCGCCATTTTGAGATGCAGAAAAATAGTGAAACAACAAAAAAATACGTATAAAAATAGTGAACCAACCAAAATTCAACCCGGATCGATGAACCGACCTTTTTATTATAGCAAACAACTTTTTTACTGTAGCAAATTGTCGGTTCCCTTTTAGACCCGAATGATTCCCTATATCTTGACATAATCGGTACAGGGTGACCGATTCCCGAGTCAGACTGGGCGATTCCGATCCGACCCAGCATTTTTTAAATCACTGGTCATAACATTTGATAAATTTTATTTTGAGCTTTGCTCCCAAACAATGACGCATAACGGTTAATGATGATTGAGATCTCTTTATATCAAAAGTTATTGGTCTCGTCCTTTACATTTTCAAATAATAATGTCACTATATTAAATATTGATTGTCCAATTTTTTGAAACTAAGTGTCCAAAAAATTAAAATTAAAATTTTCTCTTTTGAAAATAATCATCTAATAATTTTTATGTAGTTCCTGAAATTTCAAATTCTAAAATATCCTCCAAAATAGATCTGAAGGAGTAGGTGTACAATATGCTCCCATGAGAGCATAGTATATGTGCTCTTTAATCTCGTAGTGAAGATAAACTAAACGCCGGAAATTAGAATAAACAAATAACAAAGGAAAGAGTGGAAGAAAAACAGAAAATGGGGGAACATGGAAAATAGAAAATAGGGAAGAAAAGAAGCGGAGTGGGGATAAATATATTGGGGGGTTGTATAGTAGTATAATGCAACTATTTTCAAAAATCATGTTAGGGATATTTGTTTGACATGAATTTTTACATGTACAGTCTTTTCATTCTAAAGAACAATCAACAAAAAAAAAAAAAAAATGCTCTAGAAAGTTTTCATTCTAGCCCAATTAACATAAGCCGTCCATTTTATTGAGATGGTTAGTTATAGGCCTCAAAAGGATTCTTTTATTCCCAAAATTTTTATATAGTGTTATCATCATTAGATTAATAATGCTAAAAAAGATAAAAATGATTTTGAATTTGTTAAGGCCTAGATTTTGAAATTCACAAAATGGATTGTCGAGATTCATTGTTGGATGGGTATTAATTTTGACCATATCTAAGGTACAAATTGAAAAACAAATTGATAGGATTGATTATGAGGATGAAGAAAATGTGTGTGGAAAATTTGGGGTCATACAAATGCCAAAAATATGGTTTTCAAGTGGTCTGGTTGCATTATACTACTATACAACTGTTGCATTAGATCATTTTCCAAATATATTACTTTAAAAATATTTTCAAATAAAAATTGCTCTCATTTTCATTATAGAATAAACAGAACCAATGTATTTTTTTCACTAGGTAAGTGCAACCCATCACTGAAAAGAAAATTGAATAATTGAATAAAATAAATAAAGAGAAATCTAAACTTGTAGATCATGACTTTACATAGTAGAAAGACAAGGATGTAGTAAGAGATTAAAGCGTGAAACAAATTGAATAAAAAATCATGCATATTTAAGAATCATTTACAAGACGAAGTGCTATGATCAAAATCACCCAAAAGGAAAAGAAATTTAATAAGAAAAAATGAATGAAAATTTCTTTTTTTTTTCCTGATTCCGTTAAAAGATGGCGAACTAATTAATTAAGCGGCCAAGTTTTCTCTTTTTGAATGTTAAGATCCTAAGAATTTAAGAGACAAAGCAGTGGATGAGATGAAAGCCATCTCTAAGAATGAAGGAAAATATGAACTAAGAAACTAATTATATGACTAGAAAAATAATGAAAAAATTAAAGAATAAAAATTTGAATATGAGGTACCTGAATCAAAGAGCTCTATCGTGAAAACTTTTGCCTCTCTCTCTACCTCCCCTCGAAAGCTATTTGTGAAAAAAAAAATTCTGTCTTATTTGTCTTTCTCTCTACCTTCTTTTTTTTTCATTACAGTTAAAATTACATATTTATTTTATATTTATCATGGTCATATTAATAACATAATTATTTTATAATTTTGGAGTTTTTTTTGGAGTCTTGATGATATTGATAAGGTAGTCAGTTACAATATTTTGGCGCCATTGTTTAAAATTTGCATCAATACTTTTAGAAATAGAGCATTAATATTATTCATAATAAAGAAAAAACTTTCATGATTATGGATTTTAAGGGAGTACATTGTATCAAGATTTCAAGAAAATTAAAAGAGTAGGCACCCATGCTCTGATTCAAGTGAAGGTAAAAAGGAGGGAGAAGGTAACCTCTCCAGACTGCCCTTGGATTGCATATTTTTTTTGTTGTAATCAATTCAAGAAAACATGCCTCTAAAAGGTACTAAATTGAAATGGTACATGTCTTTCTTTCTCAAGGAAACATAGACTATTCCAAAGTAAAAGAAAAGATAATCCCCCCTGGCATGTGGTCCTTTTCAAAAAAATTTATTGTCTCATGCTTTTAACTACAAATAAGAAAAGCTCCAAACAATCAATGAATTACTCTCTATTTTAATATTTTATCTGATAGTCAAGTAGAAATCCATACTATCAAATATCAAGTATGAATCAGTGAGGTTGAATTTCTCAGAGATGCATCTTCTCCATGTGGAACTCTTTTCTTGAAAACAGGGAAAACCCTTTGAATTACAGACATTCTAAACCAGGATTATATTGTGATCGCATCTTAATGAGTAATCACAGTCTAGAAGTTTCAAAAACAAAACAAAAAAAAAGATAAGATAAAAACCTATCTCTTAATGGAAGTGAAAAGATGAAAGAATTTACACCTTGTAAACACTCGATGCTAATTGCTCCAAGAGAAAATAAGGAATAATTTGAACAGATTGCAACAAACATTTGTGTGTAGGTAAAGAGAGAGAGAGAGAGAGAGAGAGAGAGAGAGAGAGAGAGAGGAGTAAGGAGGATAAAACTCTCTAGATCTTAGGAGAAATACAACTATTGAGATTCTCATCGTCATTTTTTAAATGAATAATACCAAGAAATCGAGATTCTCATCGTCATTTTTTTTTTGCAGCTTTTTGTCATTTTTTGGAAAAAAAAAAAAAGAAAATTTAAAAGTTTAATTTTAGTCCAAAAGAATCCTGGTAATTGGAGTTACCCACTCGTGATAAGATAATACCTTATGTTACCTATAACTCATTATTCTTGCGATCTTTTTTTCATAAAAAAATAAATTGCAGGGGCAAAATATGGTGTAAGAAAATATACATGTTGCAATAAATAATTTTCGAATTAGGTTGAGAAAGGATGATGACTCCGTGGAGATGTCATTCAATATGTTAGCACATAATAAATTAGATCGTTTGATCATACGTGCCTTTTAGTGATATAGGTTCTATTTAACATCATCAGATCTTAGGCAGTTACATATTTTATCTTGTTTGCTTGGGATAACAAATTACAGGGATATGGGTCTCGAATTGCATATAGGTTATTTAGAGGCAGAGAAAACGAATGTGGAAAAAGTTTTGATTTTGTTGAATAATAGTTGGGATAGGATGAGATTATCGATGGATGGACTGATATTGGTCATATGCCTATAATAAATTTTATGGCATCTTCGACATTCAAACCTATGTTTTTTACAGCAAAAGGCATATCAGATGAGTACAAAATTTTGATAATATGGTGAAATTGTTTTTGGACAGTATATTTGATGTGGGGCCTCAAATGGTACAAATAATTACTTATAAGAAGATCAACAAGGTTTGATTTTCCTTGAATATACTTGTGATAAGAAGAATGAGGGAGACTAAATCGGCTTGGTGCACATGCTTATTGATAATTCTACAATTTATAAAAGAGGTAATATTATACAGTCGAGGTACATTTAAACTTTTGTTATTAATGAATCATAATGGCAAAAAGTTGATTATTTCTTATCCTTGACCATGCCAATATATAATACGCTAGGGGCAAGTGATACTGACCAGCCTATGTTACACTTGGGCTATGAGAAGTAGGACAATATGGTTATAAAGATATTAGACCCATCTTTGATTTGGAGTAATTATGGATCAGAGTGCCCCACATTTGCAAAGCTTGCAATAGGTAACTTTTTTTTATTGAATTGGTTCACTCATCATACTTTTCATATTTGCGAATTATATGTATACTTCTTACTTGTATATAAAAAAATTTGTGTAGGTCTACAACAATTACCCTACTCCTCTTATTGTCAGAGGAATTGGAGCACTCTTATCTGCTAAGTGAAGAAGTATAATCATCTGCAATACAATGAATAAAATACCTTGTGTTTGTTCATAACAATATAGGATTGCTCACGAGGAGGCAAAACGATTATAAATCTGGTCCATGTAGTTATTAAGATGTGTGCATCAATAAAGACAATATATATGGTCCTCTTGGAATTGATATTGAGAACGTGACGTTTGATGAATCAACCTTAGGAAAGGATGGATCTATTGTAGAATCAACCTTGGCAAAGGATGGATCTATTGTGCATAGAAGAGGTATGATCATATAAATTTAGATGAATATATTAGGAACCTATCTAATAGCCCTGCAATAAGGGTGCTACATTTTTACCTAATAACTAATGTAATAGTGTTTAGCTTTTTCCATGTTGTTACAATGCAATCCTAGACTGACTATAAGAAATTTTTAATGCATTCAGATTCACAGAGTAAAAATTTTTATTTATTGATTTAATTATTTTTGGTGATGCTTTACTATTGTTATGATATGTGAATTATAGTATATTTAAATGCAAAGATAAATTACACATAACTTTCAATATATATGTATACATGTATCCATACATATATGTACCCATATATCATACAGATGTGTTGTATCTTGATTGCCTTCTCTGGGATTCGTGTTTTTTATATTCATACCTGCGTCACAAAATAGACAAACGTATCCATATCTAACATAGGATATTTCAATTTTTCAACCACTAAAATATCATATTAATATATAATAGCTTAGCATAAGTAGGTCAATAATGAAGATGGTTCAACATGTAGAAACACAGTTATCAAGACTAGAGTAGACCACCTTGTCCAACCGATCGGACCCCTAACTGGTCCTTGCCTAGTTACGCTTAAACTAAAGACCTTATTTGGTAAAAAACCAATCAAAATTAGTGTTTGATCACGATTTGCTGGTCCGCCTATCTAGTTTTAACCGGCTCGACCAGTTAAATAATTTTAATATTTTTATAATTTATTTTATATTTTTTTTTAAAAAATTATTATTGTTTCAAAAATTGGTCCAATCAGTTCTCGGTTTTGATTGGATTAAACCCTCACCGGTTCAGTGAACGACCTATTATTGATAATTATGCTTGCAAACAAATGAAAATGTTTAAAAAACTCTACACACGCAACACACTTACTAAACCAGACTACAATAAATAAACTTCTCTTAAATTAATTGGGAATGCCGCAGCTAATCTATCTATCTGTTATATATGAAGCAGAATATATATCCTTTAACCAATTTCCAGATTTGGTTAGCATTTCATAAGAGAAAAATTCTTATCTATTTACCGAATATCGATGTTCCCATGGTACATATTCTAATTTTTGGACAACATATCGAACTAATTTGAAATTAGAATATTATTTCGTCATTTCAAATTGAAACTATAATTTATGTAAAATTATCTTTTAAATCAGTGTTTTACATGAGGGAATACACAAATAGTGTGGTATTGTAGGATCATAACGTCACGAATTTTCCCTCCTCCTTCAAGCGCTTTGGCCTTCTCTTTAAATTACAACATGACGCAGGACCATGATTTACCTTAATTGTAAATAGACCAAAAATGTATTTATTTTCCTTTAATTTACCACTATATAGATAAATTACTTCACAAAGTATATGAATATTTCTAAATTCAATTCAATTTTTTATAATAAAACACATTTAGTTTTATTGTTTTTTATTTTACATATTGTTTTAATTTCTTAAAATATTTAAATATTATGTCATGGGTTAAATTTCGAATACGTAAACATAATTAGAAATTTTAACGGGCTTAGTACCTGAAGGTCTATATTTTCTTCAATTTTACACAGATGTCCAATCCATGTGTTTTGTTCTTTTATTATTATTTTTTTCAAATATTTACCCCTTAAATATTAGGCCCGTTTTTTATTTTATTTGCCCGATTTTCAAAACATTTGACTGTCTTTGGGCAATGTGATGCTAGGAATATTGGACCGACCCCAAAATACTTCTGGTACGCTTATTAGATCGGTCTCATGTTTGAAACATCAGACCAGCACTAGGCCCTTAACCTTATATTTTAAGGAGAGTCAAATGTTAGAAATATCAGATAACGTTTTTTAATAAATAAGAGATAGGTTCAATGTTTCGCAACATGGGACCGCCATTTTAAGTCTTTTAAAAGAAGGCGGTTCGATATTTTAAACACCAGATTGACCAAAATGACCCCCCAACTATTGGATAGCCCCATACTTCAAAAATTAAAAGAAAATAGAAAATCAATATGAGGTTTGAAACATCAAACTGGAGGCAAAATGAAAAAAATTAAAAATGTACACATGTTGGACCTTTGCATAGAATTGAGGAAAGAATGAAACTCTGCATCGTCAAACCCTTGAAAAGTGGTACAGATTTATTTTATGAACATAATTTTACAATATCAAATTCTTCAATTTTAAATTAATTAAAATAAAATAAATTTATATTTATAATTATTAATTAAGTTTTATTAGTGGTCAATATCATTAATTAATAGAAAAGTTTACAGAGAGCAAAGGCTTTAAACAATCAAATTAGAGCCTACCTCAAAAATTTCACTAATTATCTCGACATCAAGATGCATAGACATGAGAAAAAATAGATTTCAAGTTTTGAAAATAGTGCATCTTGTAATACATTTTTTGACTGTCAATTTTTAAGTTTTCATAGATTTGTTCGATTTATACTATTTTTTAAGCTTTAAACTTCATAATTAAAGATAAAATATATTTTAAAGCTATCACAAAGATTTTCAATATTGAAATCACATTTCTCGACACTATTTGAGGGTGCACTTTACTTTGATTGTTTAGAACCTCAACTCTATACTAACCTCATCCTTAATTAATAGATGAAAATAAATTTAAGAAATAGCTATTTTTAAACGTAAAAGGAATACAAATGGTCACCACATTTTCAATTATCTACTAGGAACTTTAGGAAAAAAACAAATTGGTGGGTGATTCAAAATTTGAGTGACCGTAAGTACTTTATAAATAAAATATTAAATTTTGAATTCTAAGTCTAAAATATCACCTTACAAATATATAGAACTATAAAATGCTATTATTTTTATTTGTAATGAATGATTGTGGTTCACAACATCATGACAATTAATATCTTAATTTGACAAAGTCCAATTTGCAGTTAGTTTTAAAAACTGGGGTATTACTATTGTTTTAAATTAATTTATCATATATTTATTAAAATAGTCAAAATCACATGGAAATTACAATTTCACTCCTTAATATTATAACAAGCCATTATTTCCTTTGTAGTTTTGAAATTCAGTTGTTTTCAAAACATAAGGAATATTAAAATTAGAATTTTATACAAATAAAATTCTAATTTCAGATTAAGAAAAACATAGTACTCAAAATCATAAATTTAGGTAGATTATAAAATTAAAAAGTACCACTTTCATTTCTCAAATATTGTATAATCGCCTAAATTAAAATGTTTGAATGTGGCCACTTTTAGTGACATGATAGTATATTTATCTTCTCGAGTTTTTAAATATGGGTGCAATTGGCATACGGATGCATCCGAAGGTGTAGAGGTAAGGTGCACCTTCAAATTTTATCATGGTATATAATTTGGATGTAAAATGTTCTTAAGATTATCTCAAAATCTATTTTTATATCTAATTATAAAATTTAAATTTAAAAAATTGTTAAAATCAAGATTTATAAACATATGACAATCTTGAAAATGGACGGTGTAGATAATATGTTGTAAAATGCACTATTTTTTAGACTTAAAATCTTTTTATTTTTTGTAGTCATACATCTCGATATCGCGATAATCAATCAAAGGGTTTTTCAACATTAAAACTACCTTTTTCGATGGATTTTTGAGGGGCATCCGTAGTTCTACATTATAAGGTAGCATCCTTATATAAACTTTTTCCTTTAAATATTTTGTATACACTCAAACTTGAATGTTTAAATGTGGTTGCTTTTAAATGGAGAGAGTATCATAGAGTTATCGCAGCCATAGACATATTTGTCATTTCTCTCTAATTAAGTTAGGAAATCACAAAAAAGTATCATTCTTTGGTTAAAATTAGCAAAGCAACAAATGGTTTTTTTTTATACATACCTCTCTCTCTCTCTTTATATATATATATATATATATATAACTTAAATTAGACTATAACCACTCAAAGAAAAGAAAGAGAAAGTGTTGCCCTTTAATTTACATAGAGTTTAATATCTTGGGACTCATAAAATCGTTTCCTTTATTTCTATACAAAGGTTGTGCCAATTTTGAAAAATAATCATGTCTATAAATGAGCAAAAATAATGTTATTTATCATTTCAAAATCAATTACCTATAACCATAATTCCAAAAAATAACTGTTTTAAGACATCAACAATGCCCAATATTCTAGATAAAGGGTTTTTTGCTTTTTAAATGAGGCAAATACTCCAAATTATATACAATGCAAACCTATGATTACATACTTAACCAAACAAAAAGCCAAATTTTAATTTCACAATATGTTTTAGTCAAAACTTTCTCAATAGTTAAGTATTAAAAAAAATTTGTCATTTGATGCACCCTACACAATACATGGTTCTACAATGAACT
This sequence comes from Amborella trichopoda, assembly GCF_000471905.2. Next base: position 177,136 of record NW_006499036.1, read on the forward strand.
AATATATAAAGATATCATCCATTTATTTAATACTTATTCACAAAAACCTATATCTCAATTGTATTTATGGAGCAGAAGAAGAAAAATCTTTAATCTATTTTAAAAGGGAAAATATCCTATATGCTTATGAGCGTGCAGCTGCAGTAAACACAAATGGTCCAGATTCAATTTAGGCCATTCTATGGCCGATCTGACGATCACGAATGTCTAGTAGTGTTTGAATTTTAATTTGTTTTCTATAAATCCAAATCAATTGAAATTTTAAGCTTGTTTTTTTCAAAAATAGGCGAATCTACCAAATATACCAAAAAAAAAATTTACATGAAATAAATTTACCATATTTCGAACAATTTTGTTTTCACAAATTATTTTTTTTTTATATTTTTATTAAGTGCTCCTTGATGAGAATAACACACGCCTAACAATTTAAGTGATATAGATTTGTAGAACAAAAATGAAAATTCAAACACGAATTGAGGTTGTGACCATCAGAACGGCCACATAATGACCCATTTTATACTGGGCCATTCGTGTATACTGTAGCAGTCGTGTATGGGCGCATAATAGTGACTCCCATTTTAAAAACTACCCAACACTTAATGCATCTATTTAAACTTATTTATACCTTGGAGTCCCAAAAAGGAAAAAGTGTATTTACAAGAATAATATAGAAATATTAAGACATTTGGAAAAATCTTATGTCCAAAATAAACTGGTGGAATCAACGATATTGATTGCTGATTGCATGCTCAAGAACAATGACGGCAACCAAGCAAGAAACAAAAATAGAGAACTATTGAAAACGCCGAGAGGGAGAGGCACAAATAGAAATGAAATTTGTTTTTTTGTTTGTTTTTTCTTTGAAGCTTTTGTGGTACATTGTGAACCTCAAATTTGTATTATAAAGCATTTATATATATATATATAGTCTAGAGTTAACAACCCTCCAAAATACAAAGGTTAAAGTTAGAAGGGTTGTGATGGGTGTATTTATAAAAGAGATCAATATTTTTGTTTTAAAAATTATTTTAATAGGTAACTTAACCAATAGGCAATGACAAATATTAAATTTTTACAAAAGCACTGTCATTTTGGAAATTAGTGTATTGGAATTTTATTTGTAGAATGTCATTATCTTTTAGTAAAAATTTCAAACTTAACTTTATCCTTTATGGAGATGACAAAAGTACCACTTGTCTTGTAGTAATATTCACAAAATTTCCTTTACTTAATGATGAAGATAAATTAACTTTTTTAAAAAATAAACTGTAAAATTAGTAAATCCACCCTTCACAACTCTCTCTATAAACTTTGTAATTTGAAAGGTTGTGAAGTTTAGATTATCCCATATATATATATAGGAAAAGTCTTCTCAACGCCTTTAGGTGAAAATGAATAGTGATTTCGTCTACCTTCATCACCGTCCAATGTTCATCGCATGGTCACGACTGTCCGTTAGTGTTTTATTTTTTATTTTTTTTATACAAATCAGAATGATCTGAAATTTGGAGCGTATGTACATCTTAGTTAGGCGCACCTAATAAAAATATAAAAAAATAATTCACGAATAAATTGACCAAAATACCCCCAAAACATTTTGGGGTTATTTTGGTCATTTTTTTTCATGTAAAATATTTGTTTGATATTTTCCGTAGATTCGCCTATATTTTATGAACACACTTTCCAAATTTTAGGTCATTCTGATTTGTATAAAAAAAATAAAAAATAAAATACTACTAGACAATCGTGACCGCGCGATGAACTTTGGACGATGATG
>NW_006499036.1:178932-191210 GCF_000471905.2 Amborella trichopoda
ATATTGAAACTCCAATATTATAAATAGGTTGATTTTCCTGTATTATAAAGCAACTATTGAATATTATAAATAGGTTGATTCCAATATTATAAAGCAACATTAGTTTGAAAATATATCGTTTGGCCCCTCTTATCCATTTTTTTAATATCAAGGCATATTACATTCATAACTTTATGACATATACGATAAATTATAGCAATGTTTTACAAGCCAAATTCCATATCAAACCCTTGAGTTTTAAGGTTAAGGTTAAAACCTTTAAAATATAGAGATCTGTTAAAGAAACTGAGAAATTGGAATAGCAATTGAAATAAATCGGGCATTCACAAATGCTAGTTTTAACAATTCCTAATAAGGAATAAAAAAAGTTTTTGTCTAATATCTCCTAAGTAGAGAATGACAAAATTATTTAGTCCAGTGCGAGTTAAATGTTTAACAACAATTTGGATTAATCCTATACGCAAATAGTTGTAACCTTTCTTTTTATGGTCCTCTAATCCGTCTTTAGATAGAAGAGAAAATGTATCATGTGAATCAAGGATAGAAAATATTTTTTCAACTGTTTTTATAGCATAGTCACATTTAAACTGAAATGATCATCTTCTGTATATTGCACACATTGGGACCTTAGGAATATTCCAATTTTGTATACTCTTTTCTATAATGGAAATAACGATTTCTTTAGTATGCTTAATACTACTGATATGAGACCTAGAAGAACTAGCTTCATTACTCCAATATTGTAGGATTCAACCTATTTATAAATATTGGAGTTTCAATAGTTGCTTTACTTACTTATATTCCTAAGCTAAACCCAATGAATATTTTCCTGAACAAAAAAATTAGTATACTAAACTCACTTATGAATTTAAAAATATTATTAGTATGATGAAACAAAAGGAAAAATCAAAGGATTCTTCCAAAGATATTATTGTGGAAGAATTGAAATATGAAGTAAACAATATTAAGCAAGAAATAAAACAGCTTAGAATAAGAATTGAATAGTTGGAACTCCTCACATAAGAGAAAAAGAACCCGGTATCCCCCTAGTGGATGAATTCAAAGACCTTAACATCTCGATAGCATAAAACAATCATATTTCTTATAAAAATCTGAAAACCTTGACATATGTTAATCTGGTTGATATGATCATATCACAAAAATGGCATACTTATGTCACAATTTTGATAAATAAAGAATTTAACTTTCAGACTGTTGCCTTAATTGACTCAGACGCATATTTAAATTGTAATAATGAAGGTCTTGTCCATTCTAAATATTTTGACAAAACTACACAAATATTGATTACTGCTCATAATAAGAAAATAACGATTAATTATAAACTTTCTGATGCAGCAGTTTGCAATAATGGAGCCTGTTTTATATTACCATTCATAATCGTTAAAGGTCTATCACAAGCTGTCATACTTGGAACACCTTTTTTGAACCTCTTATATCCAATAAAACTTTTGGACCATACAGATATAGAATTCAAAATTGATGGTCATAAAGTAAAATTTGAATTTATTGACAAACCAAAAGTAAAAGAAATAAATCAGGTTTAAAACCAACTGAAAAATAAAGAAAAATTTTGATTCCCCCTGAAGGAAGAAATAAATTATAAAATAATGGAGAAAATTTTAAAATCTTCTATCAATCAAAACGAAATCAAAATATTTCGGGAAAAACTTGAAAAAGAAATTTGTGCAGATGTCCCTAATGCCTTTTGGAACAGAAAGCAGCATATGGTGGAACTGCCATACGAACCAAAATTTGATGAAAAACATATTCCTATAAAATCCAGACCTATTCAACTGAACAGACGATTATTGAAGATTTGTAAAAAGGAAATACAAGAATTGTTAGAGAAAAACCTTATAAGGAAATCTTATTCCTCTTGGAGCTGCCCAGCTTTTTATGTGGAAAAAGCAACAGAATTAGATAAAGGAGTACCCAGATTAGTAATTAATTATAAACCGCTAAACAAGGCATTGAGATGGATTCGTTATCCAATCCCTAATAAAAGGGATTTGCTGAACAGACTGTTTAAAGCTACGATCTTCTCCAAATTTGATATGAAATCAAGATACTGGCAAATTAAGATCACCGAAAAAGATAAATACAAAACTGCATTCACTTTACCATTTGGACATTATGAATGAAACGTAATGCCTTTCGGACTAAAAAATGCTCATTCTGAATTTCAAAATATTATGAATGAAATATTCAATCCATATACCACTTTTATATTTGTGTATATTGATGATGTATTTATATTATCTAAATCTATAGATCAACATTGGAAACACTTGCATATTTTTCATAAGATTATTATGCAAGCTAGTTTGGTAGTCTCGGCCAAAAATATTAAGCTCTTTCAAATTAATATCTGATTTTAGGACACGATATTTCTCAATGTACCATAACTCCTATTGACAGAGTCCTACAATTTGCAGACAAATTTCATGATAAAATTAAAGATAAAACCCAATTCCAAAGGTTTTTAGGGTCTTTCAATTATATTGCGGATTATTATAAAAATCTGGCAGCTGATTGTAAACCCTTTTTTCAAAGGCTTTGAAAAAATCCGCCAGATTGGGGGGAGCAGCATACTCTTGCAGTAAAAAAGATTAAGGCAAAAGCTAAACAACTCCCTTGTCTAGTTATTTCTCATCTAAAAAGCTTTCAAAATTATTGAAACAGATGCCTCTGAACTCGGTTATGGTGGAATCTTAAAACAAAGGTTTCAATCAACTGAAAAAGTAAAATTAGTAAGATATACCTCTGAAATTTGGAACCCAGCACAACAAAATTACTCAACTATTAAAAAGAAATTCTTTCAATTGTCAAATGTGTTACACAATTCAAAAGTGATATTTTAAATCAATAATTTTTTATAAGAGTCGTCTGTAAAATTGCTAAAGATATTCTAGAAAAATATGTTAAAAATATAGCATCTAAACAGGTTTTTGCTAGATGACAAGTCATTCTTTCCTCATTCGATTTTACAATAGAATATATAAAAAGAGAGTTCTTACATGGACACTAGAAGGAAAATAGAAGCTAATACATCCAGCAGCAGCAATAAAAAAGATCTTCTCCTTATAATAAGGAGACCAGTGAAAAGGCTAAAAACCTAAATACACAGCCTAGAACGCCTTATATTGAAATGTGTTCATACCTATAATGGTTATTGAAAATAAGCATGCTCTAAAAGAGTCTAATCAAGTAGTTGATCTTTATCTTATAGATAATATGCATCTTGAAATAAGATATAAAACCCGAGAATATTATGAAATAATATTGACTGAAACAGAGTCAATAAAGATTTTCCATTATAATAGGAATAACAAAATTATTGGCTATTCAAAATTTCAGATCTTAGAGATCATTACTTATAAAGAATGGGGGTTTAATCATCTGAAACATAAAAATCTTTTAGGAACCCTAAATATCAGGGCTTATAATTATTATGACTACATTAAAGCTTGGGATGTAGTCTTGCTATTTGAAAATCCTCAAAGGACCCATAGTTGGTTTTTACAATTTCAATTAAATACTAAAATAAGTGCATTTCCGTAATGGTTTAAAAGATGGATGTTGTACTGGGGACCTACTCCAGACATCTATCCAAAAAACCTAAAAGAATTATATGAGCTCTTTCACGCATTTAATAGATGAATAAATCAAGTAGATATATATATATACATTTTACAGCACTATATGAAATCCCTTGGATTCTGAGATGGGAATATGATAACTCCTAATAATAATGAATGAGATTATCTCCCTTATTTAGAAAGGATGGTCATGATAAAATAGTGGGATTCATTCGAAGATACTTATCTTTACCCACAAAATATAAAACTTGAAAAGCTTATACAAGCTAATTTTGAAACCTCATCAATTCTATACTTATCTTCACCTACAAAATATAAAACTTGAAAAGCTTATACAAGCTAATTTTGAAACGCCAAATCCTAATAGGATTGATGAGTATTTTAGCTCTTAAAAAAATATAATCCGAGTTTATCAAATAAAGAAATTAAAAGGCAATTATCATTAGCTCTAAATGAAGAAGATTCAGATGATATGTCCTTAACCTCCTCAAAAGACAAAGAAAACACCATGCGGAAGAAAACGAAGATGACTCTTATGGAGTCCTTACAACTATTAGACGATAAGACAGTAAACAAGTACAATGGGCTGGCCCGACTCCATAACAATCTAGGACACGAAGGCCAAAAGAGGATGACGTAAGCCATGATGACACTCTTCATCAACATGAGTTACTGTAGCAACGAAATAATACTGTAATGTCGGCAAAATAATTGAAGGCCACTGTATCAAGGACAGGATTATTGTAGTGTCGGCACAATAATTCGAAAATTACTATTGCCTTTAACCACCTGGAGATGCTATCATCCTTATCTCTTTTCGGACTCCAAAATAAATTTAAAGTTTGACTTTCGCCTATAAAAGAGAAATGAAGCCTCATTTCAAGGCATCGAAGGTAGTCTGAGGGCTTTAGTTTGAGTATAAGTTCTTAGCCTGTAAACTTTGAGAGTCTTAAAAATGTTTGTTTGAAAGCATATGTGTGACTGTTTTTGGAAAGTACCAGAATATACTCCAGAGCAATTAAAGTTGTTCACAAGCTTCTGCATATATGAAGTGTAAGTCTTTATTTTATAAGTCTTCTGTATACATTCCAATGCTGATCTATAGATTTAGAGAATATAAGTACATCATCAATATAAACAATTGTAAAAGTGGTAGATGGATTGAATATTTCATTCATAATATTTTAAAATTCAGAATGAGCATTTTTTAGTCCGAGACATTACATTCCATTCATAATGTCCAAATGGTATAGTGAATGCAATTTTGTATTTATCTTTTTTGGCGATCTGAATTTGCCAGTATCCTGATTTCATATCAAATTTGGAGAAGATCGTAGCTTTAAACAGTCTGTTCAACAAATCCCTTTTATTAGGGATTGGATAACGAATCCATCTCAACGCCTTGTTTAGCGGTTTGTAATTAATTACTAATCTGGGTACTCCTCTCTCTAATTATGCTATTTTTTAGACATAAAAAGCGGGGCAGCTCTAAGGGGAATAAGATTTCCTTATAAGGCTTTTATATAACAATTCTTGTATTTACGTTTACAAATCTCCAATAATCGGTTGTTTATTTGAATAGTGTAGGAATATGTTTGTCATCAAATTTTGGTTCATAAGGCAGTTCCACCATATGCTACTTTCTGTTCCAAAAGGCATTAAGTACATCTGCAAAAACTTCTTTTTCAAGTTTTTCCGAAAATTTTGATTTCGTTTTGAATAATAGAAGATTTTAATTTTTTTCTATTATTTTATAATTTATTTCTTCTTTCGGGGAGAATTAAAATTTTTCTTTATTTTTCAATTAGTTTTGAACCTGATTTATTTTTTTTACTTTTGACTTGTCAATAAATTCAAATTTTACGTTATTACCATCAATTTCGAATTCTATATCTGTATGGTCCAAAAGTTTTATTGGATATAAGAGGTTCAAAAAAGGTGTTCCAAGTATGACAGCTTGTGATAGACCTTTAACGATTATGAACGGTAATATAAAACAGGCTCCATTATTGCAAACTGCTGCATCAGAAAGTTTATAATTAATCATCATTCTCTTACTATTAGCAGTATTCAATATTTGTGTAGTTTTGTCAAAATATTTAGAAGGAATAAGACCTTCATTATTACAATTTAAATATGCGTCTGAGTCCATTAAGGCGACAGCCTTAAAGTTAAATTATTTGTTTACCAAAATTGTGACATAAGTATGCCATTTTAGATTAAGGTATGTCAAGGTTTTCAGATTTTTATAAGAAATATGATTGTTTTATGCTATCGAGATGTTAAGGTCTTCGAATTCATCTACTAAAAGGATAACGGGTTCTTTTTCTCCTATGTGAGGAGTCTCTAACTGTTCAATTCTTATTCTAAGCTATTTTATTGCTTACTTAATATTGTTTACTTCATATTTCAATTCTTCCTCAGTAGTATCTTTGGAATAATCCTTTGATTTTTTCTTTTGTTTCTTCATACTAATACTATTTTTAAAAGTGGGATTAGTATAGCAATTATTTTGTTTAGGAAAATCTTCATTGGGTTTTAGCTTAGAAATATAAGTAAATAAAGCTTCTCTTTTAGAAATAGGATCGTCAATTTTGTCGATAATATCCAGAATAATATTGTCTTCCTGGGTTAAAGTATTAATTTCTAATTCATTCATAAGAAAGATTGATTTATAATAATCACATTGACAATTAGAATTATTGCTTAATTTTTCATCAGTAAAGGAATTAGATTCATCAATAATATTAATAAAGTCTTCAGAAAGAAACTTTGAGTTGTTATAAGAGGTTAAGAGAACCTGGCAGAGTTGCCTTTTAAGGCCCTCATTAATATTCAAGTTATAAAAATTTTTTTTTGGTTCTACATTTATTACTATAATGTCCGAATTTACCACAATTTCTACAGATGATAGGTTTTCTTTTACGCCTTGAAGATTTTTCTTTATTACCTTCATCAGTACCAGTCTTTTTTTGTTTTAGGAAATGTTTTCTAGATCTTTTAGATTTTTTCTTGTATGAATTAAAAGATCTTCCCTTATCAACTTCAGATTTGTGGAATTTTGTCTTAATGAATTCAAAACCAAATTGTTCACAGAAATCACCTAACTCTTTTCTTCTTGTCAGGTTTTGTTTTTTTAATTGTTTCCTTAGTGTTATATCTGTACATACTTCTAAGCCTGTGGCATAGACCTTAGCAGATGATTCCCCTAGATTATAATGATCATAATTTAGCTCACCATTATTCTTGCCTTTTAGCTTGTTTTTGACCTTTTCAGCAAATAATCTTGAGAGTCCCACAATGAATTGTCATTTCCAATAACTCACTCTACAGTCTTCAATTGTAAAGAGTCTGGATGTAAAAGTATTTTTATACCATTTGTAATGGGAAACAGTAAAACATCTGAGGCTTTGCAAGAGATCTGACTGTCTTTGAGTCAGTATACTAGTATTTCTTATGAAATGAAGGGCAATAATATATATTAGAGTGTTTACACACTCATCTTTAGCGTGTTTGTATTTGGTCAGGTTGTATTGCTCTAGTTCTTGTGTACTGTTTTTTAGCAGTCAGAATATAGTTTTTTTCTGTCTTAATGAAATAATCATCCCACCAATCTCTAAGTTGTCCTATAAATCATACTATAATTGCTTTGGCCACATCCGGGTCTTGGTTTCCATTATTGATGCTAGCTGTGGTATACATCATCATGTGTCTAAGCAAGGTAAGAGCCTGATATTCACTAAGAGTATCCAAGTTCCATTATACAATTGCTTTGCCATCATGCATGGCAGATCCCATCAGGATATCTTCTTCATGTTGGATATCAACAGGGGGAGGTCTCAGATAATACATTTTTGTAGGGGCTGTTGGTCCGGTTTTAATGTCATATCCTACTTTATTGATTTTAGCAAGCTCAATATTGATTAATTGTTTAAATATTTGCTCCAGACTATCAATATCTTATTTAGAATAGTTATCAGTAATGTCTTAAATCATGTTATTGGAAGTCTCTAGAATTTTTTCAAGGGTTTTACATTTTTCTTTTATTTTCAGATTTCCTAATCTAGATATAACTTCTTCAAGAAATTTTGAGCTTACAGGCTGTAATCTAAACCCGTTTTTAGGTAATTCAAGTGAGGGTTTAAAAATTAAGGGAGCAGTAGTTTTTATGGATGGTGGTATTTCTTTTGAAGATAAATGTTTATCTTCCAGGGTATCTTTTTTATATACTAAATCTTCTATTATGTTGGCTTGCTCTCCTATGGATTTAAGATAAAGATTAGTATAGTTATTTTGTTCTATAATTGTTTTAAATCCTTCTATATTAGGATTATCAGAAGGTTTTTTATATGAGGCAACAGTGGCTCCCTTAACATCTAATATAATATCTTCCGGAGGATGCCTAAATTTTATCTCTCCTTTAGTAGTTTTGTAAGAATTGTATTGGGAATTTAACATATTAAGATCAAGAGATTTTCTAACATATCTCTTTCCTATATATTCGAATGGAAATGTTAGTTTATGTTGTCTAGCAAAGATTTCCCCAAAGCATCTAAAAAAGAACATATTTTCTTAGCCTTATTCATGGCTTTTATATATTTTTCCTTAATATATTGGTGAGATTTATCAGTTCCTTTATTAAGAAACCATTCTCTGATATCTTTATTATGGCTAAAATTAAAATCAGCTTCAATTTTTTCATGATTAATTTGAAATGTACTAATTTATATAACATTGATTTGATGATCATATTCCACATCAGAAAAAGTTGGCCCATGTGAAATAGGTCTAGATTTACCAGTCTTTGGAGTTTTAATATTATAAATAGGCTGTTGTGTTTCACCAACTCTCCTTAACTACTGTAGCATTATTAATTTGTTGATACATATATTACGCATTTGGAATAGAGGAAGTAGAACTTCTAGCAAGAATTCTAGGGTTTTGTGAAGTTATATGAATTCAAGCACTTCTTTGAGGGTTGAATTGAATTTGGATTTCCCCATTTGGGAATTCAACTATAGAGTTATTTAGCTTTTGCCTTAATCTTTTTGAATTATTTAGTCTAGTGCGAATAAAAGGTTTAACAATAATTTGGACTAATCCTATATGCAAATTGTTGTAACATTTCTTTTTATACTTATCTAATTTGTCTTTAGATAGAAGAGAAAAGGTATTCTGTGAATCAAAGATGAAAAAAGTTTTTTCAACTGTATTTATAACATAGTCACTTTAAACTAAAAAGATCATCTTTTGTATATTTCACAAATTGGGACCTTAGGAATACTTCAATTTTGTATACTCTTTTATATACTGGAAATAACGATTTCTACAGTATTATTAATACTATTGATAAGAGACCTAGAAGAACTAGCTTCATTGCTTAAAGTTTGAGATCTACTCCTAAATAAGCTGGTCATTGAGTCAATAATACAGTTACCTATTTCCTGTTTCACAGTCAATGGGATAAATGCACTAGCGACTTGTCTTATCCGCGTACCTGCTCGACCATGACTTAGGGTTCCACATGATTAAGCATACTGTCTATTATGACTGGTTTATTTAGGTCTAGATCAAACTTAAATGAATAAATTAGAAACTTTTCTGATTCTTTATTAGGAATTGTTGAATTTAGCCTTTCTGAAGGCCCAATTTTCTTCAATTGCTATTCCAATTTCTCAGTTTCTTTAACAGATCCCAACCTTTTAAAGGTTTTAGCCTCAAACCTTAAAACTCAGGGTTTGATATGAAATTTGGCTCGCAAAACATTGCTATAATTTATCGTATCTGTTATAAGGTATACAATTTACCCTATTATTAAAAAAATGGATAAGAGGGGCCAAACGATATATTTTCAAATTAATGTTGAAAAATCAAATTTAATTGTTTCTAAGATGATAACCTGGAACCAAGTGAATTTACCAGTACAATGGAATTTACAATATGAAACATCTGCAAGACCTGTGCAAAATTCCAATGTCACCTCTATAGTTGAATTCCCAAATGGGAAAGTCCAAATTCAATTCAACCTTCAAAGAAGTGCTAGAATTCATATAGCCTCACAAAACACTAGAATTCCTGCTAGAAGTTCTACTTCCAAATGCGTAATATGAGTATCAACAAATTAATACTATGTTATAAGAGTTAAGAAGAGTTGGTGAAACACAACAATCTATTTATAATATTAAAACTCCAAAGACTGATAAATCTAGACCTATTTCACCTAGGCCAACTTTTTTTAATGTGGAATATGATCTTTAAATCAATGTTATAGAAATTAGTACATATCAAATTAATCATGAAAAAATTGAAGCTAATTTTAATTCTTGCCATAATAAAGATATTAGAGAATGGTTTCTTAATAAAGGAACTCATAGATCTCGCTAATATATTAAGGAAAAATATATTGAAGCCATAAATAAGGCTAAAGGAAATATGTTTTTTTTTTAGATGGTTTGGAGAAGTTTTTGTTAAACAACAGAAACTAACATTTCCATTCGAATATATAGGAAAGAGATATGTTAGAAAATCTCTTGATCTTAATACGTTAAATTCCCAATACAATTCTTACAAAACCATTAAAGGAGAGATAAAATTTAGGCATCCTCTGAAAGATATTATATTAGATGTTAAGGGAATCACTGCTGCCCCATATAAAAAACCTTATGATAATCCTAATATGGAAGGATTTAAATCCATAGGAGAACAAAACAACATAATAGAAGATTTAGTATCTAAAAATGATACTCTGGAATTACTTAAAAACAGGTTTAGAGTACATCCTGTAAGCTCAAAATTTATTGAAGAAGTTATATTTAGATTAGGAAATCTAAAAATAAATGAAAAATATAAAACCCTTGAAAAAATTCTAGAGACTTTCAATAACATGATTGAAGACATTACTGATGACTGTTCTGAGCAAGATATTGATAGTCTGGAGCAAAACAATCAATCAATACTGAGCCTGCTGAAATCAATAAAGTAGGATATGACATTAAAACCGGACCAACAACCCCTACAAAAATGTATTATCGGAGACCTTCCCCAGCTGATATCCAACATGAAGAAGATATCCTGATGGGATTTGCCATGTATGATGGCAAAGTAATTGTAGAATGAAACTTGGATACTCTTAGTGAATGTTAGACTCTTACCTTGCTTAGACACATGATGATGTATACCACAGCTAGCATCAATAATGGAAACCAAGACCCGGATGTGGCCAAAGCAATTATAGTAGGATTTACAGGACAACTTAGAGATTGGTGGGATGATTATTTCACTAAGACAGAAAAAACCTATATTCTGACTGCTAAAAAGCAGTACATAAGAACTAGAGCAATACAACGTGACCAAATACAAACAGTTCAGGTTACTAAAGATGAATGTGTAAACACTCTAATCTATACTATTGCCCTTCATTTCATAGGAAATACTAGTATACTGACTCAAAGATAGTCAGATCTCTTGCAAAACCTCAAATGTTTTACTATTTCCCATTACAAATGGTATAAAAATACTTTTACATCCAGACTCTTTACAGTTGAAGACTGTAGAGCAAGTTATTGGAAATGACAATTCATTGTCGGACTCCCAAGATTATTTGCTGAAAAGGTAAAAAACAAGCTAAAAGGCAAGAATAATAGTGAGCTAAATTACGATCTTTATAATCTAGTAGGATCATCTGCTGACGTCTGTGCCACAGGCTTAGAAATATGTACTAACATAACACTAAGGAAACAATTAAAAAAACAAAACCTGACAAGAAGAAAAGAGTTAGGTGATTTCTGTGAACAATTTGGTTTTGAATCCATAAAGACAAAATTCCACAAATCTGAAGTTGATAAGGGAAGATCTTTTAATTCATACAAGAAAAAATTTAAAAGATCTAGAAAAAATTCCAAAAACAAAAAAAAACTGGTATTGATGAAAGTAATAAAGAAAAATCTTCTAGGCATAAAAGAAAACCTATCATATGTATAAAATATAATAAATTCCGTTGTGCTGTGTTCTAAATTCGAAAGGTTTATCATACTAATTTTTCTTTTTCAGTTAGTTGAAACCTTTGTTTTAAGATTTCACCATAACCGAGTTCAGAGGCATATGTTTCAATAATTTTGAAAGCTTTTGGATGAGAAATATCTATAATGTTGAATTCTCAATTGGGGAAGTCCAAATTCAATTCATCCCTCAAAGAAGTGCTAGAATTCATATAGCTTCACATAACCCTATTTTTCCTGCTAGAAGTTCTACTTCCTATATTCCAAATGCGGAGTATGAGCATCAACATATTAATACTATGTTACAGGAGTTAAGGAGAGTTGGTGAAATACAACAACCTATTTATAATATTATATAGATTTATAAATTAGAATTATTGCTTAATTCTATTGAAACTCCAATATTATAAATAGGTTTACTTACTATTGAAACTCTAATGTTTCACTTGAGAATTAAGCAACTATTTATAATATTGGAGTTTCAATAGTTGCTTTATAATATTGGAGTGTAAGAATATTATAAATAGGTTTACTTATAGAATATTATAAATAGGTTTACTTACAATATTATGAATAGGTTGAAGTGCTAGAATTCATATACCTTCACATAACAATATTTTTCCAACTAGAAGTTCTACTTCCTCTATTCCAAATGTGGAAT
>NW_006499036.1:191480-205061 GCF_000471905.2 Amborella trichopoda
AAAGTTTTGGGGTGTAGTTTGGTCATTTATTTTTCACGAATAAATTTTTTTATATTTTTATTAGGTGCGCCTTGATGAGAAGAACACACACCTAAAATTTCAAGTGATTTGAAATTTTTTTTTTTAAAAAAAATTCAAGCACTACTGGATATCCGTAATCGTCAGATCGGCCCATATTCAATTTGGGCTGTTGGGCTCATATGTTCAAATGAGCTAGTGGGCTAACCCCAACTTTTTTCACACATATATATATATATATATACACATGCGGTTTGCATAGAGCCTAAACAATCAAATTAGAGCCTACCTTCAAATAGTATCGTGAAATGTGGTTTCAATACTGGAATTCTTTGTGATAGCCTTAAAATATATTTTCATCTTTGTTTATAATATTTAAAGCTTAAAAAATAGTGTAGATCGGCAAATCTATGAAAACTTGAAAATCTTGAAAATTGACGATCCAAAAGTGCATTACAAAATGCACCATTTCCAAAATTTAAAATCCATTTTTTTCTCATGTCTATGCATCTTGATGTCGAGATGATCAATTCGATGATATTTGGGCATCAAAACAACCTCTACTAATAAACTTTTTGTAGTAGGCTCGAATTTGATCGTTTAGAGTATTTATAAAAAGCACACACGTTAAACGTGCTACATACTTTGGTGTTAATTAATCATCTAAATCATTTAACACGTTAGCCATCCATATGAATATGTTGTACTTCTTATAACATACAATTTGACAATACAGTAATGGAATTCATAAACCAGAGTTACTATGTAATTGAAGTAAGGACATAGCTCACGGATCACTCTCTACTTGATAGCATAAAAACGATACAATTCAACCCAAGAAGTACTCTTACACGAATATCTACTCCAAATGCATAAAAATAACTAGAAAATAACGAAAAATAACTTAAATTTCTCTCATAATCCATCACTATTCATGGTTTATTTAAAACTAAAATTTCGGAACTGGTTATAAAGGTGCCGTAAATCTAGAATATGAAAAAATGGGAATTGGTAGTTACAACCAACCAGGGTAAGTGAGAAATCTTTTGCAAAATTGGAAACTCCAATAATATAAATTTTCCCCAAACCAAAATTCTAAAACTTCAACAAAAATTCCAAGTCAAAGATGGTATTATTAACAATGAGAGTGAGAGAAAGAGAGAATGGATTAAGACCTCAAATAAGCTAATGTACAAAACAAAATGCAAATTTCTCATGATAAAGAAACCCAAAACACCAAAACCAAAATTAAGTAACAAGAAATAGGTCTCATAAAACCCACCTTCTAATAATAAAGAAACCCAAAACACCAAAAACAAACTTAAGTAAGAATAAATTGATCTCATAAAACCCCACTCTGACTCTCTTATTGAATTTACCTAAAAATGGAGAAATTAGGTGCTCTTGAACTACAATGATTTTTTTTCCAATCACTCTTCTTTCCCTTCATTTGATAATCGCAACCCTCATACAGCTTAACAAGGTAGCTATCGCATTGAACCATACAAGGAAGAGAGTCTAATGACTTTGGGATGAGAAAGGGAAATGTTGGTTTTGGAATCAAAGTGAAAAAATGGTAAGGGTATGATCGAATGGGCTCGGAGGCATTTTTCAACAGTCTTATAATTGAGGGAAAGAGACGGGGTAAAATTATAAGCGTTAAAATGCAATTTTTTTTTTTTTTTTTGATGAATGTTGCTAATCACTTTATTTACAATCAATACAAGAAAGACATGAAACTCATGTGAAGCTATGAAACCTATAAATCTTAGGGGTGGTAAGGGCCTGGTGGCTCGGCCCTAACAAACTAGGGCTTGGGGCACAAAATAGGGTATGAGGACTGGGCTAGGGCCTAGCAATCATGGCCAGAGGGTAATTCCAATTTGAACTTCGGCCAGGGATAGCCTGGTTCGGCCCGATCCTCCCCTCTTTTTCTTTTTTCCTTTTCTTTTATTTTTGGTTTATTTCATTTGGCCTAGCCCCGATTAGGGCCAGGCCGAGGCTGGGTTGGCCGTTTGGAGACTAGGCCCAGGCCTGGCCCTTTGCCAACCCTAATTAATCTATAAAACATCAAAGGAGTAACCCTCCTTAGAAAGTTTATGAGCCTCTTCATTAATTTCTTTAAAAACATGCATAAAACATTTGTTTAAATTTAATTGTTGTGATATAAAATTACTCCAACACTTTGTATTTATAATACACATGATCAGTAGCTTATAGGTTAGGATTTCATCTTTTGGGTTTCAGATTTCTAATCTCTATAGAGCATGAAACTCAAGATAAAGGAAGAAAGATATACTTAATAAAACGAGAAGTTGAGAAGTTTATAAAAGACATTGTATTTTCCCCAAGACGATAACGCACAAATATTCACAAGCTTATGATCGTGGATTTTAAGGTAGTACAGTGTACCAAGATCACAAGAAAAATAAGATACTAGGCACCCGACACCAGTGAAGGTAAAAAGGAGGTAGAAGATAAATATTCGCCAGAACTCTCAAGGAAGCTTTTATGATGGTCATTTATGGCACAATTTAATTAAACTTTTGAATGTCCTTAGTTTCTCTGAGAAAGTGGCCATCAAAATCTGAGAGCATGAACCCACTATTTGGAATACTTATTTTCTCTTTCTAAAAAAACCTTTAGATCTGATTTTCGTGAGTCAGCCGAATGCATCCCCCTCTAAAATTTATCTTAAAGAAGATTTTGGATACAAGTTTTTAGAGTTTGATAATCTAGACCATGATCGTCGTGTATGCGAATAAACAAATAATTTTAATATTTTAAAAAAATATTTTTTTGAAATTTTTTTACACCCTTTATTTTTAGTTTTGGTTGGATCCCTGCCGCCGCCCATCTTAAAAATGAGCGTTTGATGGACGTGCATACTCACAAAACACTTTGTTAAAACCTTAATAGAAAAAATGTCCATTTAGGCAACTAAATACATATAGGAAAAGTTCATATAGAGCAGAGGCTAAACAATCAAATTACAGTGCACCTCAAACCTTTCATTAGAAGAAGTTGTTTTGATGCCCAAATATCTTTAAATTGATCATCTCGACATCAAGATGCGTGGACATGAGAAAAAAATATATTACAAGTTTTGAAAATAGTCCATCTTGTAATGCATTTCTAGACCATCGATTTTCAAGAATTTCAAATTTTTATAGATCTGCTCGATCTACACTATTTTGAAGCTTTAAATTTTTGGATTGTATACAATGAGATCATTTACCTTTTGTATAAAAATGTCACAATTAGTTATAACCATCTGATGTGAAATTTGATAGCTTGGATGTGTCATAAAGTTCGAAATTTTTTTTTTTAAACTTTGAGCTTAATCAATGAAATAAATGCAGCCACCTAATTTTACATCCAATGATCAAAGATCAATGGTAACTACCTTGTAACAAAGATAAATGGTCTTATTATACATTTTATCTCAAATTTTATGATTAAAAATAAAAATATATTTTAAGGCTGAAACCACGTTGTGCACTTTACTTTGATTGTTTAGAGCCTCCGCTCTTTACAAGCCTCACCTTCAGAGAAATGTTAATTTAGGCAAGCAAAAGTATCGATGGCACAGAAGCCCTGGGCCACACACGTGCCAACATTTGAAAAGGAAGCGGAGGTCCATCGCGCGTTTAAGGTGAGTGATTCCTCTCTCCCTCTCTTGATTTTGTCTCGTCATTTTAAGGTGTTTTCCATTGGACAGACGAGAGAGGGAACCGACCCGTAAAGATCAGGCCATCTTCTCTCTTAATTCAAAGCCAACTCGATTTTAAGGCTTCCTCAGAGTGATAGAGGGAGAGAGACGATCTTAAAAGGTGAGGCATTCCTTTTTTGATTCAGAGGCTTCTTCCTCTGAATCAAGAAGGCGAGGCATTCCAAAAATTTGAGGC
Source organism: Amborella trichopoda (assembly GCF_000471905.2). Next base: position 195,407 of record NW_006499036.1, read on the forward strand.
ATTCCTTTCTCTTGATTCAGAGGCTGTTTCCTTTTAAGGTTTTTCAGAGAGACAGAACGTGGAGAACCGATCTTAACAGTGAGTCCTTCTTTCTTGATCAAAATGCAGGAAGATTTTAAGGTAGTAGACCAGTTTTTCCTGTGATTTGAGGTCAAATTACAGTCTTAAAACTGGTAATCATCAATGGATTTCAAACTATTGGGAAGCAATTTGTGATATTCATTGAATTATTGGATGTTTTCTAAAACTTGTCTCGAATCCATTGTAGTTCATCTTCATGCATGCACTTTCCTAGTTTTCAGCTAGGTTCTCCATTATTTCTCTACGTTTGACGAGATTATAGTATGCATTTATTATTGTCATTATCCATTTGCGAAGGCGAGGTATTTCTTTCTCTTGTTTCAGAGGCTGCTTCCTTTTAAGGTTTTTTTACAGAGACAGAGAGGAGAACCGACCCTAAAAGTTAGTCCTTCTTTCTTGATCAAAATGCAGCAAGATTTTAAGATAGTAAAGCAGGTTTTTGGGCGATTTCCATGGGATTTTTAGGTCAAATGACGGTCTTAAAGCTGGTAATCATGTATTCAGGCTGGCTTTTCAGAATCCGCATCAATCGATTTCAAATTTATGGCTTTTAGATTTTATTTTTCGCTATTAGGAAGAAATTTGAAGATATGAATTCTTGGATACTGTCTAATTTTGTAATGAATCCATAGTAGTTTGTATTCATGCATGTATTTTCCTCGCTTTTTTTAGCGAGATTCTCCATTATATCTCTGCTTCTAACGATAGTATAATACACATTTATTGTCAGAATCCATTTGCGTGTGCCTGGTTTTATTACATGGAAAAAAGACTGATTATTCGGTTTTGTTTTTTATTTTCGTTATTTTGCAACAGAATATAGGGAGTATTCGTGGTCCATATTTGTGAAGTTGTTTTGGTTTCATTTTAGTAAATTTTATGACAATGGAGCAATGTTTTAGGAGATTGTGCGCCTCTACTAAAATTTCGGCATTTTTTTCTCTCTCTTCCTTCCCGCTAAAGTTTCAGCATTTATTTTATTTTTTCAGGTTTAGCGGACTCTTCTCTCTCTTTCTCTTTCTCTCTCTCTTCCAGCTAAAGTTCATCATTTGTTTCGTAACGGTCTCTCTCTCTCTCTCGGCTAAAATTTTAAGTTTTGGACATTTTGGTTTTCGTCGGGGTTGGACTCCCCCTCTCTCTCCCATAAATTTAGCATTCCCTATTTTGTCATGGTTAAAGGGGCTCTCTCTCTCTCTTTCAGCGAAAGTTTTATCCCTTATTGGTCATGGTGAAATGCACACACACTCTTTCCCCCCCTCTCTCTCTCTAAAATTTCAGAAGTGCCTTCTTATTTTCCGCGTTTCCGATTTAGTTATGGTCAACGAAATAACGGACTGACTCTCTCTCTCCAACCAAATTTTGGTCATTTCCTTTTCGTTCATAGTTAATTGGACTCTGTCTCGCTCATGTTGTCCATTCGAGATTTGTCTGGCATTTGATGAAATCACGCCTAATAATCTTTTATTATTTAGTGTACACGGTTTTACCATTCCGTTATAATTTGTTTCTTTCTTTGCAACATTTTTCTCTCCTGCCGCCTTCAAAACGACCTTAAAATGTTGGAGTTTTATTATGCTTTTTTTAAGGTCCTTATAACAACGATTCAAGCTTTTTAATTTTTGTTTAAGCTAATTTTTGTTTCTTATTTTGCCGCCTTTTGCCTGATTAGTAATTTCACTGTTTTTCTGGTTGCCCTTAAATGGGAAACCCCCTAATTTTGTAATATCTCACTCTACACGTCTTAAAACTGTAATGTTCCATGTCTAAATAAACTCTTTCGCCAACCTTTTCACCCCTTCGCAATAATAAAACAAAATATTTTCACCTGTGCTCCCCGGCCTTGATAGTATGAGCATTTAAAATCCCCCGTTAATAGAAACAAGGAGAATTTATTCTTCTTCGAACAAGCAGCGAAATGAGTGACAAACGTTGGCCGTTGAATGAGCAGATGTGGAGCCAGGAATCGAGCTCGGCGGGGCCGCAGACTCTGATGAGGCGGCCCTCGACGAGGAGTGCGGCCATGACCACATTCAGTCAGGAGGTGTTCGACAACGAGGTGGTGCCTTCGTCCCTCGGCAGCATCGCGCCCATCCTCCGTGTCGCCACTGAGATCGAAGCTGAACGCCCACGTGTCGGTTATCTATGTGAGTACACTAAAAACTTGGCCCCTACATACATTTCTCTCCGGTCGTCCTGCTCTCCTTTGTCCTTGTTAATATATATATATATATATATATATAAAATAAAAAAGAAAAAAGAAAAAAAAATGGTTTCATACGGGTTGACAGCGTTTTTATATATGTGGTCCGAACTGTATAACGTATCCATTGGATACAAGTAGGTGTTTTATCTAAAACCAATGTAAACTAACTGTCTAAATGTTTTTTTATTAGAATTATTATTTTTAGTTTTTAAAATTTATTTATTTTTTTATATTCATGATCTTCATGTTAAAGATTAAAAATTAAGTCTTCAAATCTATCTAAAAAATAGATTTATTTAAAAGCTCGTACTTCTACATATGTGGGCTTGGCAGCATAGAAACTGGGTCTTAAAAAACATCTCTACGGGGTAGTGTACTGCACATATCTCGTGAATCTAAGCATCATACACAGGCGGTGTATGCGTATGATATCCCATCGGAAGCTAAAACTTAAAAGACGGGACGATGCACAAGATGTGGAAGCAGTACCCACTGCATGGTATACAATGCACGTCTCGTGTATGGTATACATACGGCAGAAAGCACCTGTGTGTGGGCTATCGTAGGATGAATTTTGAGCCTCAGTCAAGTTTCAGGTAAGATTAACTGAAGTCTACGGCTAAGATGCAGATAAAATATTTTTCTTGTCTGAAACGCACACGTAGAATCCGGGTCCCACTTCAAATGCGCCCCCATTTACATGGCAAACCTGGGACTACTTGATCCCATTGGAAATCATTTATTTTTCGTGTCACTTGAAAGATAACTATTTTCATATGGAAAATCCCATTGGAAATCATTTATTTTTTGTGTCACTTGAAAGATAGCTATTTTCATATGGAAATGTTGAAAGCAAAACTCCCAACCATGATAGGATTGGATGTTAAACAGTCTATTGAACAACTGCCTACAATTTTTTTTTTTTTAAAAAAACAACTAGAAAGAAAGGGTTGGGGTTTGTCGTTCCTACCAATATAAGTGCTAGCAAAATGTTTGAAATCCGAATGCATGTTTAGTCCACAAACCTATGTTCTAAGTTACTTTGGGGAAGGCATTTGGCAACTACTTGGAATTCAGTTACGAATCACTAGATCACAATTTTGAAAAATTAAATTTAGATTTTGAGTTTTTCAACTCTTGGATCTCACTATTCAAAATTGATGTTCCATGCTCGATCTTAGGGCGTTATTATTTTGATTTAATCTTGGCCAAACAAACAAGTTTTTTATTTTTTTAAAATAATTTTTAAGTAATTCTATGGACATGAAATTTAGAGTAATAATCTTATGAGACCCTCCCACACCCATGTGTGTAGGATCCCAAAAGATCACCATTAAATATGATACAGATATCTAGAAAAGTTATCACATGGATATGGGATTTGATTTTTCTAAAGATCTATACTATATTTAATGGTGATCCTTTGGGGTCCTACACACATAGATATAGGAGGGTTTCATAAGATCATTACTCTGAAATCCATGAATAATAAAAATGATAAAATGATTTAAGTTAAAATACCCCTCAAATATAAGGGCTATTTTGGTAATTTTTATTTGAATTACTTTTCTTAAGTTTTATTAAGTGCCCCTCTTGCTTGATACATTAATGCCTCGAAGGTATTATAAAGAAGATTTATAGAAAAACTTAAAAATAAAAAGAAAATTTAGTAATGGCCACCCAACAGACTCGATTCAATCAATGACCATGGGCATAGACGAGGTATGTGACTTGGCATAGCCCATCTTTCCACACACATACGAGTAGTGATTTCGTGTAATTGTGTTATAGTAACATAACGAGACATACATCCAAAAACCATATTAGAAAGACTACTTGTTTGACCCTAATTGTTTATTTTATATTGAATTCACCATGTGATCTGAAAAAAAAAAAAATTTGAAAACGCACCATAAAAATTTACTTTTTTTAAACCAATGAACATTGACCGTCCATTTTATGGGATGTTTATATCTAGACTTTAAATGATATATATTTTTTATCAAAATTTTTCAGATGGCCTAATAGATATTAGATGAACAATCATATGAAGTAAAATATTAATTGAGTTTTTAAAGGCTTAGATCTCAATGTCCACCAAATGGATAGTTTGAACTCATTGTTAGAGAATAACTCATTTTGACATTTTTTTTTATTTTTTTTTCCTTTTCCTTTTTGGCATTGATTGTTGGAATTAGGAGAATGTAAATACAAAATTTAGAATTATACAATTGCCACAATTATCATTTCTAACAAGGACAGTTTCAGTTAATTATAATGCGACGGGATGGTACCATGCAATCAATCCTCTTACATAAAATCTTTTTGGTTTTAATCAAATCTTTGTGTCTCTGTTCTTTTGTTCTACCGCCAACCGCATGTCTCTTATGAGTAGGTAGACAGCCCCGAGCCTAAGAAAATGAATGAAAACGCCCTTCCATATTTGAATGTAACTGTTGTGCCCTAAGGCCAAAATGTGGGTAGTTTTGTATGTGTTTTAATACATTTTCTTGAGAATTTGGCACTTGATGATGTGACACTTTCATTTGGTATATTTAAAAGGGAAATTTATTGAAATACTCATGAGATGTCAAGTATTTCACCCATATCTTTTATTTTAATTTAAAAATACCCATCAAAATACACATAGTTGAAAAACATGAGTCCGTATAATTGAAAAGGGAAAAATTGTTAAATCATTGAAAAGTCAAATGTATTTGGTAATTTTTTTCCCTATCTAAAACTATTACGGCATTCCTTTAACTATTGAAAAATATAAGTGTATTTTGATAAATTTCCAAAACTATAGCAGAGCACATGCATGCCTTTGACTATTTAGCTTCTTATGTAACAAATAAAAGGGGGCAAAATTAAATTTGGTGCCGTGTGCAGGCCGATTTTATGCTTTCGAGAAAGCACATAGGTTGGATATGAGCTCAACCGGACGAGGCGTTCGTCAGTTCAAGACTTCATTGCTTCAACGTTTAGAAAGGGTGCGCACTATTCTTTGCTTCTCATATTTTACTGATATGATTAAATTGTTCATAGATTTCAAGAAGAAAAGCAATGTATCATGACACGATAACAATACTTTATAAGCAATGCACCATAACAACAATGACGACAACAACCACAACAACAACCTTCTATCATTATTGTTGTTGTTTTTGATATTATTGTTCGTATTAGTAGTACCATTAGTAATGGAATGTTAATTTCACTCTCATGGTCTTTGGTATTTCCACTCCTCGAGTTTGTGGCCGACACAAATTTTTGAAAATAATAAACTTGTTTTTGTTGTTTCCACCAAACTATGAATCTAATCAACTGTATTGATCTTTATGAATATTCATAATACGTTTGAGGGTAGTCTTTATGTGATTAATATTTACAATTGTCTCATAACAATTCTCTCGTAGTCCTCCTTTGTGCATGGTTATCTCACTGCATTTGCTTTGTCTCACCCAAGTTCAATTGAGTCAGAAATTTGCATTCCCTTTCGTATATGACTTCGATTTCATTCCTTAGGGGAATTATCTTTGTTTATGGGATGTTATTGTTATCTTTCCATGCCTCGAGTGTATTATTTTTGGCTCCGTGCTCTCTAAGAAGTGCATTAAAAAATTTTCATGTAAATATTTGTTGGACATCTATATTAGCTTATCTTTACCCACACCCTACCCACAATAGGACTTTGTTCTTTTTTTCTTTTCTTACTAGTAGGTCTTTGTTTTGTTTTATTTTTTGAAACGTTACAAGTAATATTCATTAGATAGTGGAGTAAAGCTCTTAAATACAAAAGTACAAGCTGAAAAAATAGGGAGGAGCACTCCCTAAATCCAAGATTGACCAAACCGAATTCATGGAACACAACAATCCCAAAAACCACATCAATCCTACACCAAAACTACCTAAGCACCAATCAATCCATACAAAAAATTCACAAGAGTCTCATCTTCTTAAAACAACACTTTCGAGCTCCAACATCCAACAAGTAGCCTCAGGTTCCTTATCAAAGATCCTTGCATAGTAAGGGTTGGGGCAACCAACAACCTACACTAGTCCGTAGCTGGAGTGCCGATGCTACAACCACCACCCAACAAAATAACAAAAAAGGCTAAGAGGGAAAAGAACAAGAAAAGAGGTAAAAAAAGAAACAGGCAAGAGTAAGGACATGAGAGGACCAAGACCAAGAGGAACAAAGTAGATGTGAGAAAATCAAAGCTATCTCCAACAAAGTAGATGTGAGAAAATCAAAGCTATCTCCCCAAAAATTGTACTTGGCAACAAAACAAGAAAATTAGATCCACAAAGGAACTCCAACCTCTGTGGCAGGGATCCCAGTGAAAAGCTCCATATTAAGCTTTAGCCTATTGTAGCCTCATACATGGATCTTTCAGTCCTCAAAAGAAACCTTGATGACCAATCCTTTGCAACATGGCTCCTAATGAAGAAGGAACCATATGGACCAATCCTCCACGACATGGCTCCCTATGAACAAGCGTCATCTTAGGCGTTAGCATTAAGTGACCTCATGCAAATATATTCATGACCAAATGATCTAGAAAAATAATGACGGGGTGCCTAACCCAAAGGGGTCACCCCTTCTTAGGGGTTAGCCTTATTGGGGTAGATGAGATGAGGAAAAGAGAGAGAGGTAAGAAGAAAGAAGAGCAGGATGAAGACGACGAATGGAAATGATAGCAACATGAGAGATGGAGATTGAAAGGGTGGAGAAAAGACAAAAGGAGGAAAGGAGGATGAGAGGGGCAGGGGTGGGGGAGTCCCCCACCCCCACCCCCACCCCTACCCCTACCCCTAGCCCAATGCCACAAAACTCTTTCTCTCTCTCTCTCTCTCTCCCTCCCTGAAAATTGAAATGAAGGAAACTCCTAAAAGAGATGCAAAGAAAGGGGTCAAGAAAACAAAGAGCTTAAGAAAGAAAAGGAGAGAGCAGCAAAAAATAAAAAGTAGGCAAGACGCAGGAAAAAAATTGTGATCTGATGGCAAAAGCTGAGAACTGAGCCCAGTAACAGAGAACCAAGAAAAAGATGTCAGGAAAGAAAGAAGCTATTGGGAAAAAAGGGTTATGAGAAAAAAACGATGTTGGTCGCTAGAGGTTGTTGTTGTTGGTTTCCGAAGGTAGTTGCTAGTCGCCAGAAGGTTGTTGCAAGTCGCTGAAGGCTGCTACGGGTCACCAGAAAGTTGATGTAGGAAGCTGAAAGTCTCTCTTCTCGAGGGTTAAGGGCATAAACTGGAGCGGTGGCTTGAAGGTGGCTGCAAGGGACGCCAGTTGCTATAGTAAGACTGTGCCTGGCAGCAAGGGCTTGCAGGCGGTGGTTGGATAGTGGCTAGCGGCAAGGGTTTGCAAGCAGTGAAGGCCTAAAACCCTAGCAGAACCTTGTGCCATACTAGAGTTATAAAATTGTGGCAGGTCCTCCAAGGAGAGCATTTAATTTGGAACTTACTAGTAGGTTTGAAACCCACAAAAGTAATTAACTAGTTGTTATACAAAAGTGCAATTGCTACTAATAATCACGAAAAAGTCGTCCCAATGCCTATAGGTGAAAATGAACAATATTTTCACCTACCTTCATCACCATCCAAAGTTCATCGCACGGTCACGATTGTCCAGTAGTATTTCATTTTTCATTTTTTTTTACAAATCGGAATGATATGAAATTTGGAGCGTGCGTACATCTTAGTGAGGCGAACCTAATAAAAATATAAAAAAAATAATTTGTAAAAAAATGGACCAAAATACCTCCAAAACATTTCAGGGGTATTTTGGTTAATTTTTTTCATGTAAAACTTTTTGATATTTTTCGTATATTCTCTTATTTTTTATGAACAATATTCTCCTATTTTTTATGAACACACTCTTCAAATTTTAAGTCATTTTGATTTGTAGAAATAAATGAAAAATAAAACATTACTGGACAATCGTGACCGTGCGATGAAATTTGGGCGGTGATCAGGATAGGCGAAATCACTTTTCATTTTCGCTTATAGGCGTTTTGTAGTATCTTCCAATAATCACATGTTCTTGTTTACCGTAACCAGAGTTACCATTAGCTTGGAATCACTTGTAGAGGCTGCAAGATGGACCCTTTACCGAAAAAGGTTTATGTATAGTTGACACCTTACAATGTAGAATATTCGGTGCACCTCTGAAATTCTTAGGAAAAGAGGTTATTTTAATATTGGAAAAGTACCTAATTGAACATCACGACATCGAGATGTATAGATGTGGAGAAAAAAAGAGATTTCAAGTCCTAAAAATAGTATATCTTGCAACATATTATCTGGACTATCCATTTTATGATTTTCATGTATATAAATCTGCTTGATTCGAACCATTTTTAGAGTTTAAAATTTTTAAAATAGAAATAAAAATAGATTCTCATACCATCCTAAATATTTTCAAAATCAAATTTATATCTCATGACAAACTTTGAAGGTACACCTTACTGTAATTATTAAGGTTTCAACTTTATGCAAATCACACCCTTTACTTTTTGTGGTGGTACTTGGTTTGTATAAAGAGGCATGAGGATGCTGGAGAGCTGGAAAATTTGTCCCGAAACCATACCACATCCACCAATCCTCTTATTGGTTCAACCTTTTTGCACCGATGGCAAGGGTGTGGTTGGCCTTGGCATGGCCATAGGTATTAGTGACCTACCATGGAACACCCGAAATGCACCGATTACATGATATTTTCTTCCGTATCCAACCAGGCTACAATAACTTAGGGCCATTCGGACCCTTGGAAAAATATTACTGGGAGATGGTTTTCTAGGGAGATTGCTTAATTTAGTAGTTTGGATATAAAATTTGGGTTGGAAATTTTTTTTCTGCCTTAAATCATTTTCTCTATTCTGAGCCCAACAGAGAAATTGTTTGCTCCCTATACACTAAAAGATTAATTTCCTTGTCAGATTTCTTTGTTGAGTCTAACAAAAAAGAAAAGAAAATTAAAACAAGCATAGAGTCAATTGGAACCCAAGCCAAAAACTTTCCCATCTCTCTCTCGTTGCTAACATGACTCCCCCAACCCAATTCTCTGTCCCTCTCTCTCTCTCTCTACCTAATTGTGAAATTATTTTCTACTTTTATCTTGCTCTAACCATTTCTTACTCTAACCATTTTTTTCTCTATCATGTTTTCTTTATTAGATATTAAATTGCTTCTAACCCCTTTCTATGATATAAATTTATCTTTTAGGGTGCATCCAAATAATTTCCAAATAGCAAAAACTCATTTCACGTGAAATTTTTAGCAAGATTGTATTTCATGGGATATAGTTTTATCTATACTTTTTTTTCGAGGGAGATCTAAACGGGCCCTAGTGTTGAGGTAGAGCAAAAT